>JAULAV010003771.1:0-42537 GCA_030789695.1 Scilla litardierei
GAAAGGGAAAACTGTTTTGGATTGAACCAGACCTTTCCATTTGTCGGAGGGATCTAAGCTTGAAGGTTCATAGAATTATCTTAGAGATGGCCCCTAGGTTTTTTCTCGATCTGACTGCTGAGTTCTGGCGAGGTTGTTTCTGCCATCCTTTTAGGGTTAGGGTGCCTAAGTCAAATGAGAGAGTGTGTTTTCCATGGAAGAATGAGGTTGGGGTGTATCTTAAAGCTTTTTGCCTAGGACTCCAGTTTCCTCTTCATCCTTTCATCGTAGAGGTCATGTGCTCTTCGGAGCTTTCCATTTGTAGACTCACTCCCCAATCTTTTTCCCCTTTAGTTGGCTTCATCGTGCTTTGTGAGCTCTGTGGGGTTCGACCATCCCTTGGACTATTCAAGTATTTCTTCCAGATAATACCCGACCCTCAACAAGTGTGGGGTACCATATCGCAGCTCGTCTGGCAGTGAGGCTTATACACGACCTTTCGGTTTTCGACCCTGGGTAGGAAGACACATTTGTGTTTGTCGTTCTTTCCGATCTGGGATCGATGCTCAATAGTTGGAGTTCTCCGAATCCTGAGCTCGCTGAAGAGTCACAGTTATCATCGGAGACGGTAAGAGCCAGGTTGTCGCTGGACGAGGTTGAGGCGACGAAGCTCATAATGGGTCGACCAAGGCGAGAGAGGCTGATTCCATTTATATTGGATGGCCATCGACTGAAGACCCTTTTGTGTAGCCCGGGCAATGCATATCGACTCTGTGTCTTCATACAGCCACTCACAATAATTGTACCAGTTTTTTGCAGATATGACGAATGAAAATCACCAGAGCGATGACTCTGGAATGGATTGGGTATGGAGAGAGCAGCAGAAGAAAAAGATGAGCGATGAAAGGTCGGGCACTCATGCTGAAAGGTTGGGTACTCATGCTGAAAGGTTGGGCACTCGTGTTGAGGGGTCGAGCTCTCGATCTCCCCTCCCACTCAACTAAAGCTCTTCTTTCGAGGGGGTGAGATTAGGCAGACTTCGAGGCCTTCTTCCCATGCCCCTGTTTGGACTGCTGCACCTCTTGCCTCTGTTGTGGTCTCGAAGCCGATGGTGGTGATTGACGTTGATGCTATCGACGTCTTCGAGCCGACCGACGTTGTCGGCCAGAAGCAGGAGATGCCCTCCCAGGGGGAGAAGGAGCCAGGGAAAAGGAGGCGAATAGATGAGGAGGATCCTCTTCCTTTGCCCCATGGAGAAGGGTGTGTGGGTCGTCCATCTCGAGCCTCAGGGGGTGATCGAGACTTCCTCGGTGTCTCAGGCTCCTGTGACGCTTCTTCTGGACCAGTGACCTTGGGGCGGTATCGTGTCACCCGTTCCTTTGGTCGGCCTGATCCCTGTGGAGATTGATTGAGCTCTACTGCTCAATCAACTTTCAGCTCGTTCCTCAGGGCCTGTATGGGGTGACCCTTACCAACCTCCCTTTGCTATTGGGAGGGAGGAGTCATCCTTGTTGGACTTTGGGACAACTGCTCGATCGATGGAGAACTCGATTCTCCCCAGAGGCCTGGAGCTTCTTCAGAGGTTGGACCTCGAAAGGGTGGCAAAGTTCTTTATAGGGAGTGGATACTAGGTATGTCATCTGCCTCTTGTCTGTTGATGCTCGAGTTAGTCGTCTTTGACTAACCTTTTTGCAGATGTCCATTCTCGGCACCGTGTTGCACCGTCAAGCCGTCGACTTGATCGAAGGAGGTCACCGGGTGGCAGAAGCAGATCGAAAGGCTTTCGAGCTTGATGAGTAGGGTTCAATATTGTATATTTTACAACTTATTAGATGTCATTTTGTGCATAATTTGTGTTCATTTTGGTTCCGATACGCGAATTTTGATAATATCACTTAATGTTGGAGCTTACGGTTTTTATATGCATAAACCATAATTTTTACAGTTATTAGCATCTTCATCTTGGTCTCCTATTAATTTTCAGTTGAATTTCGTGAAGTCCCTATTCCAACGCATATTTTTCCAGAAATTTTGGAGGTCGAAGCAATTTACTGTATTTTTTGGAAGACAAGGCGACGGTGCTGAAAATTTCTGGTCTGGAAATTCTGTTTTTCCTCTCTTATGTAGAATTCTGCTATCATTCCAGTGTATCTTGAATTAATTGGGAACTTGGGTAAACTGTGTGATACCGGACCTGGACTTCACCCCAAATTTGGGGTGAATTAGCACACGGCGTAGTGGACACGGGCACTGTACGACACCGGGCCTCTCAGTGCCCCCGTCCATGGCAGGAGTGAGGCTCTCCAACAATAACACAACCTCTGTATGTCCCCTCTACTCCCGGTAAAGGCGAGTAGGTATAAATATCACAAATCACATAATCATTTCTCCCAACTTCTCAGTCCAGGCCTCATATCTATAATTTACTCAAATCCCACCTAAAACCTGGGTTTTTCTAACTCACCCTCATTAGAGAGGACTGAGACATCCAAGAGTTTCATTTTATCATTTTAGTAATGGAGGAGTCATGTTGCATGGCATCACATTCCGTATTCATACCAACATAGGTCATGCACAGAAGTGTCATGCCCTCCATCGTAGTCACATCACATATCAAATGGGTCATGCACCCAAGTGTCATGCCCTTTATCATAACCATTTCAATTCATTATCCATAACACTTGAAACATTCTTTCCATGACTCCGTCATCACCAATTTATAACATGCTTAATAATACATGTACATACAAACTCATTTAGCAAGTTTCTCCACTTTTGTTTCATTGAGGCATTTTTGCAAACACTTGACAGGCGGCATACACATGGTTATTGTCGCATCATCAATTTCATTAACCATCTGTATAACTTAGCTATTTTCCAAACATCAACAATAATCATGCACTATAGAGAGTAAATAGCAATCTGGCATACTGATATTTTTCAGTCGTAGTACACTTTGTTATGGTTCCATCGCTGCCTAGAACACGTCATTCCGAGGTCGGATGATTTTTCTAGAATTTTCGCAAGACAGGGTGACGGTGCTGAAAATTTCGGGTCTGGAAATTCAGCTTTTCCCCTCTTGTGCAGAATTCTGCTATCATTCTAGTATATATTCCGGCCTACTAATATTTTTCAGTCGTAGTACATTTTGTTACAGTTCCATCACTGCCTGGAACGCATCATTCCGAGGTCGGATGATTTTTCTAGAATTTTCGCAACACAGGGTGACGGTGCTGAAATTTCTGCAGATTTGGGCATTAGTTGCGGGTTTTGGGCACGGATCCGACCTGTTGTGCTGTTTCCATACCCGAATTTCTGATCCTTTTTGTAGGGCTTATCCCCCTCTATTCCCCTCATTCCACTCTCCTTCTTCTTCATTCTTAGGGTTAGAGGCCATTGGAGAGGAGCAAGAAAGCTTGGAGCAGCACAATCATTGGAGGGAACGTTGTATTTTCTTAAGAGAAATCTTTGGTGATCTCTTCCCTTTATTTTGTATATTTGATTTTAGTTATTGTATTAATATTGGATGATGGTTTTTAGAGATGAAAATGTCTCTTTTATTGCTATGAGTAGCTAGATCTCATTGTGTGTGGTTGTGTGGTGATGTTGCTTGCTTGGGCTATGGAATTTCAATCTTGCATGTTCAAAAGTTTATGTGGTAGGATTTTTTGGGATTTACTTTGGATTAGGGATCCTAGTGGGTATCCCTAGAGTGAAGTTTGCCTAGTGGTACCATTCATATATGCTTGGTAGTTTATTATCTCGATTTTCCATACTCTACTTTCATTGCACACCAAGTGTTTGTTAAAATGCCACATCCACCGATTGTGCTTTCCTTAGCCGAAAAGACAATTGAGTTATCCTCGGATTGAACCCATATGCTTAGCAACCTCATTTGCACACACCACACAAGCTTCCTCGCCTATTTGCCTCTCCGATTCTCAAACCCTAGGACGTTGGTTTGGTAGATGGTCTCACCCACATTTTCACGCGCATTTCCACCGTTAGCTTAGTTGGTTGTAGCTTTGCATTTATCTCTCCTTTATTACTTGACATCCTTGTACACTTGGGAGTAGCGCCCAAGCATCACATGCATGAGACGCGTTCAAGCAATTGGCGTCGTTGCCGGGGACAACGGTTTTTGCATTTACATTTTCGATTGATTTTGGAAATTTTGTCGAGATACTTACCACTATTAGTGTGAGTCTTTTTCGATTCTTTATTTTTCACTTTTTGATTTGAGATTTCTTTATTTTTCACTTTTTGAGTCCTTTGCTATCTTTATTCATTTTCTTTTATAAAAATTCAAAAAAAAGTTATGGACTTTAATGGCATAAATTCTTTGTATGATGCACTTTCATTTTCTTCGCGCAGGACCACTTCTTTGGAGCTCAAAATTGTCAGCTTTGCTCAAATTGACGGTGAATCCTTCTATCAAGCTTGGAGGAGGTTCATGGATTTATTAAGCGGCTGTCCACATCATGGATTCACGATGGCCCATCTTTTCCAGTTTTTCTACGAGGGGTTGCGGGAGGAGATGCAGGACTACATGGCGATGTTGGACGATGGAGCTCTATTTGACATGTCACCTGAGGATGCTTGGGAGTACCTGGAGTCCATGGAGGATATGGCACGACCATTGGATGTGACTTCAGGGAGTGATCCATTAGCGCCATATCACAATAGCATTGGAGCATCCCCTGACCAAGGAGAGCAAATCATGGACGCACCCTTGCAACCTTTGGGCGAGGAACTTCAATTACTTATTCAGACACAAGAAGCTCAATCCTGATATTTCTACGGAGCATGGAGACTCGGAGCCAGTATATTCAGGAGATCATTTCTAGTCTCACATTGCTTGCCTCTTGCTTGGGAGAAGGTAATCCAACCACTCAAAAACATTTATTATTTGATTTGGATTCATCTTCTCTTGCAGGAGATTTGTGTGAAGATGGAGAGGACGAGCGTGAAATTTTGGATGGAGTTAAGGAGGAGACTAGTAGGGCCACGAGCTCATCGATCATTTTGGTGGAGTCCGAACCATGCTCTCCTCCAATCTTGTCCCAAAATCCATCATTCCTCTCCCCTGTGGTCATGCATCATATGGAGATGGACGCAATCATTTTAGGGAGTTTTTGTCAACTTGATTTAAATTCTTTATCTTATGTTGACGATTATATTTGGATCACTTTTGTTGAAAGGCCACGGTGTCGGCTTTGGATTGACACACCCTCTCTCTCGCAGGGCACGATTGGAAATTTTATGGAGGGAGCACTTGTTGGTGTATTGCTAGGGTCCAAAGTGATTTGTGGAGGGAAGACGCTCGCGGAGGAGCATAAAGATCTAATTGAGCAACTTTCCTCATCGTTATACATCCGAGATCCTCCTTTTGACCCCAGTGATCTCCTTCTAGTAGCGTAGAAATTTTTATTTAATGCACTTTCTATGATTTTTAGGATAGTTTTATTTCAATAAACCTCTACTTTTCAACATTGAGGACAATGTTTGTCTTTAGTTAGGGGAGAGTAGTAGGTGGTTTTAGGATGTTTAGTTAGTTGTTTTCATTTTAAAATTTTTTTTGTTGTTTTTGTTTTTGTTTGGAGACAACCATTTTGACATCACCAATCATTTTGCAAGAATATCATTTACCCTCCTTGCTATCTTGCTAGTTTTTTGCTTAGTCCCTTGCATGTTTCATATTCGTGCTTGTTTTCGGATTCAAATTCTATTTTCAAATCCTAAATTGTGATTGGCATGCATTTGATTGCTTTTTCTTTATGAAATCAATTTTAACATGCCATTTATGATGTGAGTGCATAACTACATGAATTTTGTCTTCAAATGAGTTAAATTAGTTTTGAACAAGCTTTGCGATCATGAGTATGGATTAAGCCGATTGAGTAGGGTAGTTTTCAATTCGAAGGGTTATGATTATGTACCTAGTGTGGTTGGTTGGTGTGTTGAAAAAAAGAGAAAGAAGGCAAAAAGAAAGCAAAAGAAAAGGAAAGCAAAAGAAAAAGAAAACAAAAAAGAGAAAGAAAAGGATAAGTGCATCGTTCTTCTATTTTTGTCGAGTAGCCGGGTCCTCGTGCCTCAAGAAGCATTGGGGATTTGCGCTGAAAGATATGATTTAGGGGAGTGCACGAGAAACGAATAAGTGAATCTTAGGTGACTTGGGTTATTAGGTCCGCGGGGTCCTTTTTGGCCCAATGCCCTGAAATCGTCTGATTTGGGAGTCATTGGCCGAAAACTCATTACATGGGTCATCCTAAGTTTCATACAAAGAAAAAAAGAATAAATTCACACATCCAACCTCTACAAATTAGGAAAGTAATGTTTTGGCAAAACCCTGATATTTGTGAAACTATGATACAACGTTGTGTTTTAATCCTCATTCGTGCAAAACATTGCTTGTTCTCCTTTATTTGAACCAAATTGAAGTGTACTTCATGGGTTTGTTCTCATTCATGGATTGGTATATTGAATTTGATATTTTGTTGAAAACTTTATTTTCGCCATGAATAATTTTGAGTTTGATATGTGCTTTGATTGAGAATCCAAATTTATCGCTTGTTGACTAGCAAAAAGCTAGTTAGGGGTGTGATTAAGGTTCAATATTGTATATTTTACCACTTATTAGATGGCATTTTGTGCATAATTTGTGTTCATTTTGGCTCCGATACGCGAATTTTGATGATATCACTTAATGTTGGAGCTTACTGTTTTTATATGCATAAAAATAATTTTTACAGCTTATTAACATCTTCATCTTGGTCTTCTATTAATTTTCAGTTGAATTTCGTGAAGTCCCGATTCCAACGCATATTTTTCCAGAATTTTTGAGGTCGGAGCAATTTACTGCATTTTTTGGAAGACAGGGTGACGGTGCTGAAAATTTCTGGGCTGGAAATCCTGTTTTTTTCTCTTGTGCAGAATTCTGCTATCATTCTAGTGTATATTCCAGCCTATTAATATTTTTCAGTCGTAGTATGCTTTGTTATGGTTTCAGCACTGCCTGGAACGCGTCATTTCGAGGTCGGATGATTTTTATAGAATTTTCGTAAGACAGTGTGACAGTGCTGAAAATTTCGGGTCTGGAAATTCAGCTTTTCCCCTCTTACGCAGAATTTTACTTTCATTCCAGTATATATTCTGGCCTATTGATATTTTTTACTCATAGTACACTTTGTTACGGTTCCATCGCCTCCTGAAACGCATCATTCCGAGGTCGGATGAGTTTTCTAGAATTTTTGCAAGACAGGATGACGGTGCTGAAATTTCTGCAGATTTGGGCATTCGTTGGGGGTTTTGGGCGCGGATCCGATTCGCTAGTGCTGTTTCCAGACCCGAATTTCTGAGCCTATTTCTAGGGTTTCTCCCATTCTATTCCCCTCATTCCACTCTCCTTCTTCTTCAGTCTTAGGGTTAGAGGCCATTGGAGAGGAGCAAGAAAGCTTGGAGGAGCACAATCATTGGAGGAAAAGTTGTATCTTCTTAAGAGAACTCTTTGGTGATCTCTTCCCTTTATTTTGTATATTTGATTTTGGTTATTGTAGTAATATTGGATGATGGTTTTTAGAGATGAAAATGTCTCTTTTATTGCTATGAGTAGCTAGATCTCATTGTGTGTGGTTGTGTGGTGATGTTGCTTGCTTGAGCTATAGAATTTCAATCTTGCATGTTCAAAAGTTTATGTGGTAGGATTTTTTGGGATATACGTTGATTTAGGGATCCTAGTGGGTATCCCTAGAGTGGATTTTGCGTAATGGTACCATTCATATATGCTTAGTTGTTTATTATCTCGATTTTCCATACCCTACTTTCATTGCACACCAAGTGTTTGTTAAAATGCCACATCCACCGATTGCGCTTTCCTTAGCTGGAAAGACAATTGAGTTATCCTTGGATTGAACCCATATGCTTAGCAATCTCATTCCCACACACCACACAAGCTTCCTCGCCTATTTGCCTCTCCGATTCTCGAACCCTAGGACGTTGGTTTGGTAGATAGTCTTACCCACATTTTCACGCGCATTTCCACCTTTAGCTTAGTTAGTTGTAGCTTCGCCTTTATCTCTACTTTATTAATTGAACTTGCGATTGCAAAATGACTTGTCCCCGTGATCCGACCCCATCTCACCGGATATAAATTTATTACTTGACGTCCTCCTACACTTGGAAGTAGCGCCAAAGCATCACATACTCAAGACGCGTTCAATCACTTGAGGCTCGGACGAGGAAGGCAGAGGAGGACCTGGAGAGAGCCCTCGCGGCTAAGGCAGAGGCCGAGTGGGCTGCTGTAGAGGCTAAGAATAGTGTCTCGTCCATGTCGGACCTCTGTAAGTCTGCCGAGCTCTAGTGGAGGGTAGAGAAGGCTCATCTCGAGACGAACTCGACGCTTTTAAGAAGGAAGAGATCGAGCTTCGAGTCAAAACTTCCGATTCCGAGAGGTAGGTGGAGGCTTACAAGGTGGAGGTCACTGAGTTTCAGGCCAAAGTCATCGAGCTCGAGGATGCCACCATGAGGGAGAAGGAGGAGTTCACGGCAAGATTTACAAAGGCGATGGAAGCTTTCTCCAATGTTTTTGCACCCGGAAGCGCTCCTCCTCCCTCTTAGACCGGCAGACTTTAGTTTAGGCTTCTTAAAATGTTTATGTCTTCCTTAATTTTTCTTTTGTAATAATGAAAAACCTTTTGCAACTTTGGCATACTTTTGCAATTCACATTACTTGAATATATGCGTGTGCAGGGCCCCTCAATGACCTAACTTCTAATTTCGTAGAAATCGAAGGTAAGTTTTGTCGTTGATAAGTTAGGTGCCTTCAATCGATGAACGTAATCTTTCAAACCATAAATCACCCTTCGTTTGGTAGCGAAGGGCCCAGCTCCTTTGACTTAGAGCCAAAGACTGTAACGGGTCGTTTCGTGGCGAGGTCGGCTTACGGCTGACGACTAGGGTCGTTCGATGGCGAGGGGTGAGGCCCCTTCGACTTATGGCCGATGAGCATCGTGGGTCATTCAGTGGCGAGGGGGGATCCTTCGGCTTATGGATGACGACTAGGGTCGTTCTGTGGCAAGGGGTGAGGCCCCTTCGACTTATGGCCAATGAGCATCGTGAGTCGTTCAATGGAAAGGGGGGATCCCTCGGCTTACGGCTGACGACTAGGGTCGTTTGGTGGCGAGGGGCGAGGCCCCTGATTACGCCCCGGTATGCACACGCAACCGGAACAAACGACTCGCTAGTCTTACTGCAAGCGCACGGTGTAGCGGCGAACGGGTATCGAACACGCGGAGGGCAAATGACAGTGTATTCTTCAATTCACCTGGCTATAAGAACAGTCGAGAAATATTCGCAATAAAGCGGTCACATTCGTTCAATCGTATAAAGGAAATATCAAATTAATAAAAACGCCTAGGGGTAGGGAATCCCCGCTACAAACCGTATCTCGTCATTGTGATTCATAGGTTTCACAATCGCTAGACTTGAAATTCAGGTGAACTAGTTGCAACTAAATGTAGAACCAAGCTCACGCTCTCGCGCTATTCCCGGTCTATAGCAAACCTAGGGTAGGGTCCAATCTCTTGCAAACCCTAACCTAGGCAAGCTAGCGTGAAGAACAACATCATCGTCCAATCGTATCTCGAGCCCACTCGCGTGCAAACTCGAGCTACGACCTAGGTTGGGATAGTTCATACCCGTCCAATCTCTTGCAAACGGGTATTGGTATAGAATTGCAATCGAAAACCCCAGTTTCGGTCCAATCTCTTGCAAACCGATTCCAAAAATCCGATTGTAACCCAATTCGAATTTCTAGGACTTCCTATCGATTTGGGATCCAATCTCTTGCAAATCCCAATCGGTATGAACCCCTAGCTATTCGTATTAAATCAATCCCAAACTAACCCTAATCAATTCTAGCAATAATTTCACCAATTCATCACAAATTAGAAATAGGGTTCGTAGGGTTCATCCCTATGCCCTAAGACGATAAAACTACTCACAATTCATAATGCAAATCGTTAGAAATTCAATAATAAAATCAATAGAATTCATTGCAATAGACAATATATCAATAAAAATGAGGTTTTTAATAGAGAGAGAGAGAGACAAACCAATGAAGATTCAATAGCATCCAACAAAATAACACTTTTGTCTCCCTCCAAAAAGCTCAATCTAATCTCCTAAAAAGTAATCTAAAAAAGGCTGCAAAAAGTTCTGAAAAAGCTCTCTAAACTGGGTTAAAAACTGGGGTTAAATACCCCCCAAAATCGCCCAAAAAACTGTGACAAAATTGCCCCTGCGCAGCCTGAAAATCGCAATTTATGCTACTGACAGCGCGGCTCACTCGGCCGAGTGACAAATGTCATTCGGCCGAGTGACAAACCCTGACGGATTCCAGTAAGTCTGGACTTTTGGGGGTCGGCTCCTCGGAAGTCACTCGGCCAAGTGACTTTCTTCAATTCGACCGATGGGGTTGCTGCACTCGGCCGAGTCGGAACTCGGGACTGCACTGATAGATTACAGTAAGTTGGGAATTTTGGGTTGCTGTCGTCTTGATGCCACTCGGGCGAGTGGTGTCTCCGTGGTTCGGCCGAGTGGGCTGGCGACGGTCGGCCGAGTGCATGCTGATACTCAATCTGTTGCGTGTCCGATCTGGCCGGCCGAGCGGGCTGTCGATGGTCGGCCGAGTGACTCCTTCACTCGGCCGAGTGACATGCTGAAAATGCCCAATCTTCGTATTTTTGCTCCCTCGTCGCTCCTACGACGTTCTTTCTTCTTCCACTCCTCTCCAATCACACAATTCCCCTCAAAAGAGTCACGGGTGACACTCTGGAGTGGGTACATCTCAGAATCACTCCAAATCGCTCCAAATCTCCTGAAATACGACAAAAACAAGAAATCGTGAAAAGCATCACAATATTGTCGAATAATCGTGAAAAACGCGATATGGGCGATCTAAATGGCATGCAAACAAGCAGAAAAAAGGTGTAAAATATGGAGTGATCAAAATCCCCCAAGCTTACCTCTTACTCGTCCTCGAGGAAGATGAGTAAAAAGCGAACCCGGTGGATAAAGATAATGGAAGCGATATAAAAATGGATAATGAAAAATGAAACACAAAATAGAAAATGAAGAAGGAAGCTGCTAGATCATTTTTCTCATGACGTGGGTTTTGCTTACTCATATAGCACGCATCGAATACAAAGCACATGTCAAAGACTTTTATCTCGATATCATAGTATAATGGTGCATTTGAAATAAAAAAACCCAAGAATATCAATATAGCATGAAAAATTGAATGATTCTAGAATTAACATCGTCTGGAGCATCTAAAGCGGTATACAAAATCGTAGATCACACACTTTTCAATTGAATGCTTTCTATAAGGAGTATAAGAGATATCACACAATAGAGTAGTAAGAATAGAAAAGTGTGGTTTTCATGAAATGAATGCTAAGCGTAGATTTCTGGATTTCGTGAAACTTTAGCAATCTCGTCGAGTATAAAATATTACTTAGCCTAGGTTGTCATGCACCGTCAAGTAGTCACTCTCTCACACAACATTGGATCCTCTCCCCCAAGCTTATCCATAAGCGTGGCGGCATAAACAAAACTATATTTACATCCCCCGTTTCTTTTGAAGCTCCAAAAGTCAAAGAAATAAAAATAAAAGCAAAAGAGGGAAGAAAGAGAGAAAGGGTATGAGATGGGATCGTTTTCGAAATTCTTTTCTCTTTTCTTTTCTTTTTCTCAAATATTTTTCTTTTTCTTAAATCTTTTTCTCTTTTTTTGAGATAACATATATACACAAATGATCCCAAATCAAAAGAGAAGGATATACAAGTATTTTTTTTCTTTTTGGTTTTGGGGAATTTGGAGCATGGGATATAATAACGGGGGATGCCAATAATAGAATTGCTAAGGGGAGATTCACCAATGAATTTAAAATAGAGAAATAATGTTCAAGATATGTAGAGAAAGAAATAAATGTATCTCTCGGTTCACTCTATAGGACGTGCATGACAACTTCAGCAGGGTAATTTAATCTACTCAGTTTAATCTCAAAAAGCAAACTAGTCCAGATATATCAATGCTAGCAAACATTAAATCACCTGAAGTGAAGCGTACAAATCATGCAATAAGAAGTGATATGAGAAAAGAAAGCAGTACTCCAGATATAAGCATCAATGCGTGAATCTTAGTGTGTTTTCTACGATAGCATACATATGAATCATCAGACATCAGCTAATAATAGAATTTCATCCATTTGCATACGGAAAAAGAAGTGGGTTACTATTTCTAAATGCAAAGCAGAACATAGCATATGATATCAGAAACACAAGCTATGACATGACAAAATCAGCATGCATATAGAGAAAAGCTAACACCACGTCATCGTCATCACAGAAAAATCATCTCTAGCAAAAGATGAAAGAAATAAAGATAAAAGTAAACGGAACTATTTACAATGTAGCACACAAAGAAAATAATAAAAACGTGATGCATGGTAAAAAAAATGAAAAAGTGATGAAAAATGGGTGCAAAAACGGAGAAGGCGTGGAAAAAAAAATAAAAATAAAGGTGATAAAAGCAAAAAGTGTGAGAACTCACTCCCCCAAGCTAAAGTGCATAATGTCCTCAATGTGCAAAGTGTGGCACACCGAGAGACGTGAAATGGGTGGGGTGGATGAGGATTCATGCATGATAAAAAAGGAAAAATAAACAAAAAAATATATTATGCGGATATGAATGATGCATGCAAAGATCAGAGTGATGCAGGTAATGTGTCACCAAAAATACTCTCCCTCTCTCCCAAAAAAGATATAAAATGATGTGATCAGAACAAGGACCAAAATAGTGAGGGGAGGATGATGGGGGCAAAAATCTCCAGGACCAGCAGAAAATGGGCAGCATAACGACAAAAAAGATCAATGGCATCAAGGGTGTGCCTAGGCTGGTGGTGCTGCACCATCTCCGTCCTGTGGCGGAGGTGGTGGTCGAGGTGGTGGTTGAGGTGTCGGCTGGGTGGGTGGGTGTAGTGGAGGGAGTCACGCCAGGATCTTATTCAGGCAAGCCTGAATATCGGGAAGCATGGCGACGTGGGACTCCACGGAACTGACCGTGGCAGAGAGAGCCCTAAAATCGCCTCTGAGTCCACTCACCGCCCCCTCAAGAGCACGAAGGCTCTGAAGTAGAGTGTCAGGGGGTGGTGGAGCGGAGGGGCGAACAGGTCTAGGCTGTGAAGGACGTGGCTGTCGGACATGGGCAGTGTAAGTAATCGGCCCAGCAGGAAAGTACAGGAAGGGGGCTGTGCTCACTAGTGGATGCCCAGCCGTAAGATGAGGCTGGGACGTAGGCTGGGACGAGGAGGCATCAGCAGTAGTGGTGGAAGACAAAATCGGCGACGAGGCAGCAAGAGAGGTCAGTGACACAGGTGTGTGGACAGACGTCACGACACTCTCGGATAGGACGGCTGCGGTGGTGACAGAAGGGTCGACCACTGGAGAGGAAGTGTAAGGACCAAAAGGTGACACCCCAGCAGACATCAAGCTGGATAGGGTCTGCACAACAGCAGGGAAGGAAGGCTCACCGCTCTCAAGGGTAGTGGGTGGACGCTCTGGAAGAAGTGAGGAAATAGGCTCAACCGAGATAGGCACAGCAATGGTGGTGGTGGTGTACGTGGTGGACGACTCAGCAGGGGTACTCCCGACACTGACAGAAGTGGGGACAGAAGTTTCTGGAGGTGCAAACAGTGCAGGCTCGGGCTGAGGGATCACGGGGTCAGCAGGAGGTGCAGGGGGTGCAGGGGGTGCCTGCTCAGTGCCCTCAGCCTCAAGTACGTAGGCAGCTGGGATGAGGAGATCCATCGCTTGGATCCAATCCTCGTGGGCCGGTCCTATATGTGTCCGAGCGGGGCTCGGGAGGATCATGTAATCTGCACTAAAAGGACCGTGCAACCACACCCAGTGCCGCTGGCAGTGGGGACGAAGCATCTTCATCCGAGCCATGACATCTATCAAGAGTGAAGTGGGGCCCGGGGCTCGTCGCAGGTCAGCAGGTAGGTCCACACCGGTCATCAGGGCTAGCAGAGTAATCAGACCGCCGCAGCAAATAGGTGAGCGAGCGTCCACTGAAATGATGATGCAGTCTAAGAACCAGCTAGCAATATCAATCTCAATGGCGCGGACCAGGTCGTCGCTACCCCTATCCAGAACTCTGGGGCGAGTCATCGCGTAGAGCATGTAGAGCTCAGGCGTAGACATCGTCCCAGGCTCGTACCTCGCCAAGAAAGTGGTCGCCATGAGGCGCTGGGCAATGTGGAGGCATGGGTGCAGGATGGCTGAGGCCTTGGCCCTACTAGGGTCAAAGCCATGGTGGGAGCCAGTGATCCGTGTCCAGAATGTGGAAGTGTCGAACGACGGTGGTGGGATGTGAGTGGGTGCGTAGGCTCGGTCGGGGACAGGGACATCGGGCCACTGGAAAAACGCACAAAGCATGGCGAGAGTGACCTCGCACTCTCGATCCATCAGGCAGAATGTGCATCCTCCAGGGGTCCGGGCTATCGAGCTAAGAACCTCAAGTGTCAGACGAACGTAGGTGTCCGCCGACACAGACAAGAAGTCACGCCAACCCACGTTGTCGTACAACATTAGCATCCCCTCGAGTACCCCTAGGCGATCAAGGTCTACTAAGTGTGCGAACCTAGAGGGCACTATCGAGCGCTGGGCAATACGCTCAAATCGGACGCGCTGTGCGTCGTCTCTGAACATGATCCCCAGCGGCCCGACGGCGGGAGCCGGTGGTGGCTGTGCGTGGATGGGATCGGCGGGAAGCGGCTGTGTGGGTGGTGGTGGCTGTGGCGGGCTAGGTGGATGGGAGTCCTCCCTAGCGTGAGAGGGACCGGGGTCATCGGTCCGCCTCCGCTTGGGGGTGGATCCCCACGTATGTGGCCTAGTACGGGGCGGCATGTGTGCCGCGAGTGCTCACCCAACAAAAATATAATGCGGCGTGCTTAATAAATGGAATGAGTGTACCTGAACATGCTGCGAGAGCAAATCAGCAAGTGTGTGCGAAGAGCGCCGCCTCCGCGAAGCTAAAAGTGCGTCCTAAAGCTCCCCAAAGCTCCCCCAAGATAGCCTGCACATCAAACAATGATATCATCGGATAATATTCGAAATACATGGGGGAGATGGGGTATAATAGATAGATAAAGAAGTTAATTTGGGTTAGGGGCTCAATGGGCGTACGGATCGTCAAAAATGGGAGAAAATGGAGCTAAGGGGCAAAATGGGGGTTGCAGGCGGTCGGCCGACGGCGAGGGTACTCGCCGGAGGTCGGGGCGTCGGCGGGAGGTGCTCGCCGGCGGTGGTCAGTCGAGTGGGGCCGGCGGCAAGGCGATTCAGGCGAGGGGGGTGACGATCGCAAGTGAGGGGAGAGGAAATGTCGCTGGGCTCGGGCGGAATTGGGGAATTAGTTGCATTGAAATTCGCGCCGAGCCCGCAGCGATATATATAGGGGCAGTTACGACTCGGCCGAGTGACGTAACGTTAAAAAAAATTTAAATTTCTCCCCGCCACTTACGACTCGGCCGAGTGGCTTTTGTTCACTCGGCCGGAAAACTCCTGTGGCCGAGTGGCACAAGCTACTCGGCAATTCTCGCCCTAGGAGGGTATCTGTTTCCCTCGGCCGAGTGACTAAACGTACTCAGCCGAGTGGCAGTTAATACGAAATGCACAAAAAGAACAGAGAGTTGGTTCCACAGACTTCCCTGGTTGGTGCCCCACTCAGCCGAATGTGGTCCTTTGCTCGGCCGAGTCGCATATGATACTCGGCCGAGTGGCATGCTGTTTTCTGCTTCGGGGCTCCGTTTTCTCTCTACTCTCTGTTTTTCTTCCTCCAGTTGGTTTCTTCCTCCTCCCAAGGCCTGAGCGCATTCCTGGAGCGCTCTTCCTTGCCTCTATCTTCCTCCATATGAGAGATCTCCTTTTCTCCTCTCCTGTCATAGAAATTAAGACCCGTTGTCACGATTTTTATGGGCAAAAAAAACTCTAAAAACTAACAAAAGTCTAAACCAAAAATGAAAATCAAATAAAAATAATGCAAAAACCGTCGGGTTGCCTCCCAACAAGCGCTCGTTTAAGGTCTTGAGCTCGACCCCCTTGGATTTTCAATTAACGCGTGATGTTGGGTGCATACGAGATGCACCCGTCGAACTTGCCGGGAAGACCGCTCGGATTTGGATCATGGTGGTGCGTGGCCTTCCTCGGTACCCATTCATCATGAGCAATGTTGGGGGATAGCTCCCCCAAGCTTGAGCTTGTTCCGGTCCTTGGCTTCGTCGGTGACACCGATCTTCGAGTCGGTGGAGCTTTCTTCGGATTCTTCAATGTCGAGAGCTTACAAAGCTCCCGTATTCTCGCGACATCAGCGTCGCCATCATCATTCACAGTAGAGCTATTGGGAGAGTCCTCCATCTTCTCTTCTTCGACCAAATCTTGGCCTTCTTCGAAGCCGTCATCATGGAGTGCACCGATGGAGTAGGGGATAGTCTCTTCTATAACCTCGTCAAGGAGGTCCAAGTAATCTAGCTCCTCATGATACGGCATATGCTTCATAGCCTTTGGTATATGGAGCTCGACTTCAATGTTGCCGACATTCAAGGTAAGAGTCCATTCTCGCACATCGACGATTACACCGGGGGTGGCGAGGAATGGGCGTCCAAGTATGAGCGATGTGTCACCCTCCTCCTTGATGTCCATGATCACAAAATCACAAGGCAAGCATATGCCTCCTGGAACTTGGAATGGGATATTCTCCGCGATCCCAACCGGCCTTGTAATCCGACAGTCCGCGAGTTGAATCCTCATGTCGGTTGGCTTTAAATCCATGCCGGTATTCAACTTCCGGAACATGGTGAGAGGCATGAGGCTCACACTAGCGCCCAAATCAACCAATGCTTTTTGTAAGGGGACGCCTCCGAGTGTGCAAGGAATCCGGAAACTCCCATCTTTAAATTTGGCGGGCTCCTTTTCCTTCCTAGTGAACCAAGTTCCTTGTTCCGCAAGCATGATCTTCTCCTTCCTTTTCCTTCCCGTAATCAAGTCCTTTAAGAACTTCTCGTAGGACGATATTTCCACTATGGCATCAAGGAAAGGGATATTGAGGCTCACCCCTCTCAAGTATTCGAGGAACTTGGCTAGCCTCTTATCGATCTTGGCTCTAGCTAGCCATTGAGGGAAAGGCACCGGTGGCATGAATCGGCGCTCATCAATAGGTTCCTCAACTCTAGATTTTGCTCTTTCTTGCGGCTCCTTCTCTTTCTCCACCTCAATCGTCGGCTCGCTCTCTTCTAGAATCTCCACCACGGGTTCCTTGACTTGATTCATGGGGGGAGTGGTATCCTTCCCACCCCTTGTCGTAACCGCAACAACCGCGTTGATATGGCCGGTGTTGCCCCGTGGATTTGGCTCGGGTTGAGCCGGCAATTGTTGGTTGTTTCTATTGAGCAAAGCAAGTTGCTCCCCAATTTGAGCGACGACGATGGTGAGAGAATCTTGTCCCGCCTTCAACGTGGCGTTAATCTTTCTCTGCTCCATCATAAACTCCTCCACCTTAGCTTCAAAATCCGAACGTGGTTGAGCTTGCGGAGGGTTGGGATTTCTCCAACCTTGATTATACCCGGGTGGCCTATAAGGTCCCACTTGTTGCTTAGGTGGGAAGTTTTGTTGCGGTGGCCCCCTTGGTTGATAATTCAGTTGTGGTGGTGGAGCCCGAGCTTGAGGAGGTTGTTGAGGCGGGGGGTTCAAGGCACCATCATTATTAGCATAGGAAAAACCCGGATGGTTTCTAGCGGCCGGGTTGGCCCAATATCCGGAATTCCCCGCAACATACTGAATTTGCTCCAAATATCCTTCTCCATGCTCTCCTCCTACATACATGGCTTGGGATTGGTCTTGCCAATCACTCATATGGTTTGTTGGTGCGGATGTAGTAGGGGCTCCTTGCGGCTCGGTAATGTATTTCTCCAACCTCTCCACTACCTTGTGGAGAGAGTCAAATTTTCTAGCAAGCTCC
The DNA here is from genome assembly GCA_030789695.1 of Scilla litardierei. Taxonomy (NCBI): domain Eukaryota; kingdom Viridiplantae; phylum Streptophyta; class Magnoliopsida; order Asparagales; family Asparagaceae; genus Scilla; species Scilla litardierei. Next base: position 18,055 of record JAULAV010003771.1, read on the forward strand.
GACACAGCCTTGGCCTCATAAATACTCGTGGGCTTCAAGGAAGATGAAGAATGTCCTCGCTCGTCGCCCCACTGTTGGTTGTTGGAGGCCATCTCCTCTAGCAAGGCCGTAGCTTCATCAGGGTTCTTTGACAAAATGGCTCCGTTGGCGGTAGCATCAATAATCTGTTTTGTGCCCGGTTGGAGTCCATTGTAGAAACTGTGGACAAGCTCCCAATCCTCTATGCTGTGATGGGGGCATTGATGTTGCAAGTCCTTGAAGCGCTCCCATGCCTCATAGAGAGTCTCCTACAGTCCTTGCTTGAAGGACATGAGAGCACTTCTTATCTTCACCGTCTTGGAGGGTGGGTAAAATTTGTCGACGAAGGCACTCGCCAATTCATCCCAAGTGGTGAAGATTCCTTCAGCCTGCGTCCTCAACCAATATAAGGCTTTGCCCTTGAGTGTGAAGGGGAAAAGGCGCAGTCTGATAGCATCTATGGAGACGCCCGGCATTTGGAAGGTGGCACATTTTGATAAAAAGAGCTGGATGTGGTAATGAGGGTTCTCATGGGAATTCCCATGAAAAGGGTCTTGCTGCATCAGAACTACCAATCCTGTCTTCAACTCGAAATTTTTGTCGGCCGCCAACTCCGGCATAGCTATGGATGAGGTCGTGGAGGAAGTCTTAGGCCGAAGCCTATCTCTAATGGAAATGATCCTCGCCATTCGCACCGCCAATTCTTCGGGTGTCTCAGGATTGGTCATAACCCTTCAGTATCGAGTCTCCTCTCCGCTCTGATCCTCCTCAATGTACGTTCGATCTCCGGATCGTATAGTATTTCTTCGGGGTCTGCTGTGGATCTCGTGTACATGCAAGGGAAAACAGAGTTTCAAAGAAATAGTTAGCACAAAGGAAGGGTAAAATAAAAATAGATATAATAAAACAAAAAGAAAAATAGCTAGGTAGGTAGAATCAAACACTATCGCCTCCCCGGCAACGGCGCCAAAAACATGATCGGCCCCGGATATACACCCGGAGAACGATTGTAGTTTTACCGCAAGCGCACGGTCAAGTGGCGAGCGGGTATCGAACACGAGGAGGTGGTGTTGGTTCCAATCTATCCTAGGTTGGTTTGACTACGAATGTTTTATTGGTGGAGATGGTTATGGGGTGATGTAATGGAAATGGTGGTGGTTGTCGGTGTCTGTGATAGAGATGTTGGTCAAATATCGATTTAAATACAATATAATAAAAGTGTCTAGAGCTAGGGAATCCCCACTACGGGTCGCCATTCATCCATGTAAATTGTGAATTTCAATATTGCGAGACTTGTGTCGAGGTGAACTAGTCGTAACTGAATAGAGAACCAAGCTCACGCTCTCGCGCTATTGCCGGTCTATAGTAACCTAGGTTAGGGCCCACTTTCGTGCAAACCTTAACCTAAGCCACTAGCATTAGGATCGACATCATCATTCAATCGTATCTCGAGTCCACTCTCGTGCAAACTCGAGTCACGATCTAGGTTGTGATAGTTCGTATTCGTCCAATCTCTTACAAACGAATATAGGTATAGATTTATAATAAAAATCCTAGCTTTGGTCCAATCTCTTGCAAACCAAGTCTAGAGAATCTCGATTATAAATCTAAATCGAATATCTAGGCCTTTCCATCGATTAGAATCCAATCTCTTGCAAACCACAATCGATGGAAATCCCCAGCTTTCCGTAATAAATCGATCACAACCTAACCTCCTAGCAATTCTAGCAATTTAGAAATTCATTCATCACAAATCTGAAATTAGATCCATAGGGTTCATCCCCATGCCCTAGAACAACAAACTACTCAAGCATAGCAATAACGATATGAGAATCAATAAAAATCATTGCTTTCATGCAAAAAGATAGAAAAACAAAGATTCAAATAACAAGAACAAAATACTTAGCTTTGATGAAGATATTCAATCCAAATACAAGCTTTTAGATCCAAGAGGGGGCCTAGGGCATGACCTAATCTCTAAAATAATCCCTAAGAAAACATCATGGGACTTCCTCTAATGGTGGCTACAAACCCTTTATATAGTCTCCCAAAACCCTAGCAAATAACCCTAGAAAACCCCTCAAATTCTTGCCCAAAAACAGCCCAAACCGCAACTTAAAATCTGGGCCCGCCGCCGACTCGACCGAGTGGAACATGTGACTCGGCCGAGTGGAAATTCCAGCACTGCATCGTCAACTTGCAAAAATTCTCCAGATTTCATCCGACATCCGATTGACTTGTTCTTGGTGGCATTGGAACCATCATGAAGTCTACTATCCATAAAAAAATATGAGAAAAATACTTTGATTGCTAGAATGATAGCAGATTTCAAAAGAGTGGGAGGCTGTCTGAAAATCTGGGCGATGCGTGTCCTCGGCATCACTCGGCCGAGCGGCAAATGTCACTCGGCCGAGGGGCTTTTGGTACTCGACCGAGTCGGAGCTCATAGTCGACTGACGGATTATAGTAAGTCTGGTCTTTTGGATGCCGTCGTTCGTGTGCCATGCGGGTGAGTGGTGTCTCCATACTCGGCCGAGTGGGATGTCGTCACTCGGCCGAGTGCACGCTAATCTTCAAGTAATTACGTGTCCGATCTGGCTCGCCGAGTGGGCTTCTTTGCTCGGCCGAGTGACTCCTTCACTCGGCCGAGTGGCATGCTGAAAATTCCCAATCTTCATCATTTCGCTTCCTCGTCGCTCCTACGACGTTCTTTCTTCTTCCACTCGTCTTCTGTCACTGATAGGTCCTCAATAAGTCCATGAGCGATGCTCTGTTACGCGTGCAAGTCCTTTAAGCTCATTTTTGCTCCTCATTTGCTCATATTTCCTGAAATCCGACAAAAACAAGAAATAGTGAAGAGTAACACAATATCATCGAATAATCGTGAAAATCGTAATATGAGCAACCGAAATGGCATGCAAATATGCAGAAAAAAGGTGTAAAATATGGACCGATCAAAATCCTCCAAGCTTACCTCTTACTCGTACTCGAGGAAGATAAGTAGAGAGACGAACTCAGGAGATGATAATAAAGAAAATGAAATGAAAAAGAAAGAACACGAGGTGGAAGGGGTCGCTAGATTCTTCTCTCAGATCTCAAGCCATAAGCTACACATCACGATAACTTGGAAAATACAAATCACATGCTATAAGGATTTCATATCTTACATAAACATGGTACTTGCAAGCTTTTAAGAACAACAAAAGGGGTTCTCTAAATTCATACAATCAATTCATATCCACGTCACGCATTTCATAGGATTTAATATACAAATGTTGGAAATGCACTTTTCAATCAAGAGTTATAACTGAAGCATATAAGAATCACACCAAGCACGCAATAGAGAATGGAATAAGAGACATGGCATTCACATATTTACATCGATTCATAAGAAATCTCCATAACTAAAGTATTTTGCTAAGTTTCAGCATTATCAAACTTCCCCATTCGTGCACCTCTCCACTCTAATGTCGTACTCACTCATATGGTCAAACGAGTTCACCCCCAAGCTTAGCTTGAGGCATCGCATCTAAAGGAATATGATAGTGGAAAATGGGATTTTTGCCTTGGTTTTTCCAAGTGTTTTGTGGCTCCAATAATGAGATAGAGAAACATTTTTCTTTTTTTTTCTTTTTGAACTTTTTGTTTCTCATTTTTCTTTTTGGATTTTTGTAGGAGCTATATGATTTTTATTTTTGGCTTTTAGCTCCTTTTTGGTTTTTTGGACTTTTTGGAGCTAACTTTTCTTTTGTAGGGATTTTTTTGGGGAAATAGATGCGATATAAGTAGCTTTAGGAGGTGAACTCAAATGACATGTAGAGAATAAAAAGATATATGTAGAGAAGGAAATAATGTAACACTCAGTTCACTCTAAGATGTGCACGAACGGTTCAATAAAATAATACTTCAACTAAAACTCATATGTAAGCATGGATATTCTCAATCATCTCAATAAATAGTGAAGTCAAGCAGTAAAGTTTACAACCATATCATGCATGCAACAGAAGGTGAATAAGACAATAAAACTGATGCTTCAGATATACTAATGATGTGTGAATCTTAGTGCATTTCCAACAAAAGCATACTAAACACTAATCAATACATTCAGCTTCAATTAGTATCATGCATTCATGTAGAGGAGTCATCAAAAGAAATAGATTTGCAAGCACATGTGAATAGCAAGAATATGGAATACTCTAAGTAGCATGGCAATGAATAATAAGCATCGTGATGGTTGGTAAAGTAATAAGAGATATCATCATACAAAATTCATCTAGCGGAAGAAGAGAAAGGAAAATAAAGAAAAATAAAAAATAAAAGAGAGGAAAGAAAAGAAAAACAAACACACAACATGATGCATGAACACACATAAAAGGAAAATACGATGGAAAATTCAAAAAGATGATGCAAAATTTTGAAAAAATTCTAAAAACCCCTAAAAATAAAGTAAAAGTGCAACTAGATGGCATGGAAATGCACTCCCCCAAGCTTAAACTTCACATTGTCCTTAATGTGATCATAAAAGGAAAAATATGAGGAACAATGATAAATATGAGGGAGGTGAATGAAAAATGATGAAATGAATGACATGAAATCCTAATGCAACTACATGCACATGCAATGATGCATGAGAGCGCTTTCCCCCAAGCTTATGCTAAACAATCCTATTCAAATGACTCAATCAAAAATGTCATGGCTTTACTAAGTGAGATTGAGTCAAACGAAGAAGAATGTGAGTATTCACTTGAAAGAAATGCTCGATGGGTGGTGAGCAAAAAGGATGTGACACATCAAAATATAAAGAGGGCAATTAATATATATAATGGGTTTGGGGTGTAAAAATTTTTGTTGCCGTCATATGAGGTGATATTTATTCAATCAAATCTATACGGTCCTCTCGCTGTCGAGAGAATTCGTGTTTATTTAAAGCATAAAAATTTCTACACTACTAGATTGATATCACCTATAGCAAAAGGCGGATCCAGTATGTTTGCCGGTGCAGGCAATTGCTCCAACTGATCCTTCCGTGGCTCTACCAGATGTGTGTGTCCACGGACTCCAACGAACTCCAGCAATGCATCCTCCAACATTCTCACAAGGACTCCACCTGTACCCTGCAGAGAATAGGATGCATCAGTTCGCTGCAAAAAATTCACCCTCGTAATAAAAGTATCCCAAAGAGGATCGTCTATAGAAATATATGGAATAAATAATGGTGGACGATACTTCCCTGGAAATAATCCAATATCCTCACGTGCCGTGATAGCTATCTCCATAGTGTCTTCTTTATGCTGCTCATGTAAATCTAGATCATAGGTGTGGACCACATCAAGATACTCCTCATCATCATCAGACTCATCCCAACGCACCTCTTGATCATATTCATATGCGTCCATGGGTGCTAACTCCTCGCACTCCTCCTCGTATACATCCCATTGTACCTTTTTTTCATATGTTTGTGTATCCTGCAAAAGGCACGATGAGTCGTCAAAATCTGGATCACAAAAAACATCATACACTGGAGGGGAATCAAATGTAGGAGATGAGGGGGTGAAGAGATCTCCCTGAAAGGGAGGCATAAGCTCTGTGTGATAGTCCTCGGCGTTAATGGAAGGATGAGGTGGCTGCGTAAACTCAAATGGAGGAGGGTAGTGCTCGGGATCCTCATGAATGGGTATGTCCTCGTCCCGATGCATGACCTCCTCGGCGATAAACTCTGGCTCCGTGTGTAATGCCTCCTCAAAAGCATGCTTCGGCTCCGTGAGGTAAATAACCTCAATGTCTTCTCCATCTGAATCATCTCCATCCATCCACTCATCGTATGGACTGGCTGTATCTATGGGTGGGGGAGTGATGACGGTGCAACTCGGCTCTGCAGCAACACATCCCGAGTGTCTCATCGCAGTTCTCTCATCAGAAGTGGCTGCATCTGTGCCTGGTACCGTTGTCTCCTCAGAGGTGGAAGCATCAATGTCCTCAGCTTGCCGTCCAAGAATCTCATCCAGATACGCATAAAAATGTGTGGTCCATATGATCACAGCCTCAGTGGAAGGTAGAAGTGGCTGCGGAAGCTCAACTGCAGGTGGGGAAGACTCTGGATTTATCTGAATGAAGTTGCCCTCGTCCCAAAGTGTTGCCTCAGTAATGTAATGCTCTGGCTCCGCATGTGATGTCTCCTCGTGAACTATCAATGTATGCTCTCTCTGGAATTGTGATGATGGCTGCTCATGTATGTCAACTTGTGGGGATGCATCATGTGGAGGGGAATGTCCGCGAGCAACCCAGAAATTTAATCTATCCCCCTTAAGACTGACATGGATGTCCTCCTCAATTGTTCCTGCAGCTGAAACATGGTTCATAATAAAATCTGCAAATCGTAGATCAAATGGATCACCTGCTGTAATGCTCTCTGAACCGGTGAACCTCACTCACTCCAAGAGAGCCTCCAATAAGTTCGGAAATGCTTCCTCCTCAAAATCTGTGGTCCACATAATACCATCCATAACACCTGATAAACAAAGATAAATACTTGGAGAAAAATATCAGTGGCACAAAAGAATATAGAAATGATAATAATGGTGGCAGGGGTGAAAATTTCCCCTTTTTTTAAATTTTTTTTCGTAATCTACTCAACCTAATTGTGACAAATTGGCACCCAATGGGAAACACCTCCCTGGCAACGGCACCAAAAACTTGATCGCCCCTCGGTAGTGTGCACACGCAACCGGGGCGAACGACTCGCTAGTCTTACCGCAAGCGCACGGTGTAGCGGCGAGCGGGTATCGAACACGAGGAGGGCAAATGACAGTGTCTTCTTCAATTCACCTGGCTATAAGAACCGTCGAGAAATATTCGCAATAAAGCGGTCACAGTCGTTCAATCGTATAAAGGAAATATCAAATTAATAAAAACGCCTAGGGGTAGGGAATCCCCGTTACAAACCGTATCTCGTCATTGTGATTCGTAAGTTTCACAATCGCTAGACTTGAGATTCAGGTGAACTAGTTGCAACTAAATGTAGAACCAAGCTCACGCTCTTGCACTATTGCCGGTCTATAGCAAACCTAGGGTAGGGTCCAATCTTTTGCAAACCCTAACCTAGGCAAGCTAGCGTGAAGAACAACATCATCGTCCAATCGTATCTCGAGCCCACTCTCGTGCAAACTCGAGCTACGACCTAGGTTGGGATAGTTCCTACCCGTCCAATCTCTTGCAAACGGGTATTGGTATAGAATTGCAATCGAAAACCCCAGTTTCGGTCCAATCTCTTGCAAACCGATTCCAGAGAAATCCGATTGTAACCCAATTCGAATTTCTAGGACTTCCTATCGAGTTGGGATCCAATCTCTTACAAATCCCAATCGGTATGAACCCCTAGCTATTCGTATTAAATCAATCCCAAACTAACCCTAATCAATTCTAGCAATAATTTCACCAATTCATCACAAATTAGAAATAGGGTTCGTAGGGTTCATCCCTACGCCCTAAGACGATAAAACTACTCACAATTCATAATGCAAATCATTAGAAATTCAATAATAAAATCAATAGAATTCATTGCAATAGACAATATATCAATAAAAATGAGGTTTTTAATAGAGAGAGAGAGAGAGACAAACCAATGAAGATTCAATAGCATCCAACAAAATAACACTTTTGTCTCCCTCCAAAAAGCTCAATCTAATCTCCTAAAAAGTAATCTAAAAAAGGCTGCAAAAAGTTCTGAAAAGCTCTCTAAACTAGGTTAAAAACTGGGGTTAAATACCCCCCAAAATCGCCCAAAAAACTGTGACAAAATTGCCCCTGCGCAGCCTGAAAATCGCAATTTACGCTACAGGCAGCGCGGCTCACTCGGCCGAGTGACAAATGTCATTCGGCCGAGTGACAAAACCCTGACGGATTCCAGTAAGTCTGGACTTTTGGGGGTCGGCTCCTCGGGAGTCACTCCATCGAGTGACTTTCTTCAATTCGACCGATGGGGTTTCTGCACTCGGCCGAGTCGAAACTCGGGACTGCACTGACAGATTACAGTAAGTTGGGACTTTTGGGTTGCCATCGTCTTGATGCCACTCGGGCGAGTGGTGTCTCTGTGGTTCGGCCGAGTGCGCTGGCGACGGTCGGCCGAGTGCATGCTGATACTCAATCTGTTGCGTGTCTGATCTGGCCGGCCGAGCGGGCTATCGATGGTCGGCCGAGTGACTCCTTCACTCGGCCGAGTGACATGCTGAAAATGCCCAATCTTCATATTTTTGCTCCCTCATCACTCCTATGACGTTCTTTCTTCTTCCACTCCTCTCCAATCGCAGAATTCTCCTCAAAAGAGTCACGGGTGACACTCCGGAGTGGGTGCATCTCAGAATCACTCCAAATCGCTCCAAATCTCCTGAAATACGACAAAAACAAGAAATCGTGAAAAGCATCGCAATATTGTCGAATAATCGTGAAAAACGCGAAATGGGCGATCTAAATGGCATGCAAACAAGCAGAAAAAGGTGTAAAATATGGAGTGATCAGCCCCTTCGACTTATGGCTGACGAGCGTCGTGGGTCGTTCAGTGGCGAGGGGGGATCCCTCGGTTTACGGCTGACGACATGGGCCGTTCGGTGGCGAGGGGCGAGGCCCCTTCGACTTACGGCCGACGAGCATCGTGGGTCGTTCAGTGACAAGGGGGATTCCTCGACTTACAGCTAACGACGAGAGTCGTTCGGTGGTGAGGGGCAAGACCCCTTTGACTTACGACCGTCGACTATGGTTAGAAAATTGTTGGACAGATATCGAAAAGCGATCAACTTTGTATTTATCTTGAACATGCATAAGATAAAAGACAAAGTTAACATTCGATCAATTGGTGCATTTGTCCTCGTTGGTACAATCATTGATAGTACTTCAGCAAATGCTCCGCATTCCAAGGGTGAGGAAGTTCTCTATCATCCAATGTAGCGAGCCGGTAGGTGGCAGGACCGAGTACATCGATCACTGTGTAAGGTCCTTCCTACTTCACAGTGAGCTTCCCTTGTTTGTGAATCTTGGAAGTGAAAGCAGCCTTACGCAGTACTAAGTCGGCTACACGAAAGCTACGTTCGCAGACCCTTGAGTTGAAATAGCGGGCCATGCGTCCTTTTTGTTCAATGAGGGTTGCCAAAGCTCGTTCACAAATCTCGTCAACCAGTTATAGGTTAAGTTCGAGTCCTTCCAAGTTCCTTTCTTCGGCATAGTATTTGAGACGAAGCAATCATTCATTAACTTCCACTGGGACGACATCCTCGCATCCATAAGCCAGCATGAATGGCGTTTTTCCCGTCGAGATTTTGTGGGTCATTATGTATGACCATAGTATGCCGGGGATTTCTTCTGGCCAGGTCCCCTTGAGCCCGGTTATTCTCTTCCGAAGGGGTCCAAGAATGCTTTTGTTGGCTGCCTTTGCCAATCCATTTGACTGGGGATGGGTGACAGAGGCGAAATGCAGCTTGATCTTTAGCTCGAAGAAGAAGTATCTTAAGCCGGCGATGTCGAATTGTGTCCCATTGTTCGTCACAATGGATTGGGGGATGCCAAAGTGACAGACGATGGACTTCCAGACGAAGCTCCGAGCTTCCTTCCAGGTGATTTGGGATAGGGGCTCTGCTTCGATCCACTTCGTGAAGTATTCAAACGCCACTATTAGGAACTTCCATGCCCGTTCGCTTGTTTGAATGGACCAAGGAGGTCCAATCCCCACACGGCGAAAGGAACTGGACTGATGCTGGGGATCAAATCAGTTGGTGGGGCCGAGCTGATCCTCGAGAATTTTTGGTAAATCGGGCATCCTTGAACATCGTTGGCCAAAATAGCCTTGTCTCACGGCCTTCAAAGCTATAGCTTTTCCCCCGCAATGGTTTTCGCAATCACCCTCATGGATCTCTTGGATCACATAGTGCACTTTTTGCGGGGTTAACATTTGAGGTGGGGGAAAACATCATACCTGGTCCATCGCCTCTTGTACAATGAACCATCTAGCAGAACAAATTGGTATGTGTAACGGCCACGTTCTGTCGAACGTATTTCGTATGTACTTCTTTGGCGTATTAAATTGTGTGTATGGTTGCGTCTTGATTTTATTTTATATTCCATAGCTCGAACACTCGCGATGGAACTTGTCTTAGTAACCCACTTGACTTCACGATCGCGCTGCCACCAGTTTTGTCGCTTTGGATATCATTAATGTGTAGTTGCAAAATTGTTATAATCTGAACACTTTAACCATAGTGATTTCCTAATACTCGACATGCCTTATAGATAATGATAAATCTTAATAAGATTAATAAAAAAATTATAATATCCTAACAAAGATTTCATATATCCTATTATATCACAAATCAAATATTTTATTAACTAAACATATTAAATCATATCCTAAACTTTTTAATTCAAATCTAAATATTAAAATCCTAACTAAATTCCCAGAGATCCCTCCTATGTAGCAACCAATGCACGCATGAACACGTGCACTATCCCTCAGCCATGTCCGAACCCAACTCCAATCTCTCCCCATGCACGAACAAACACCGCAACCGCCCACGTTATTTCCCTCCTTCAAAGCCTCGACGGCGGCCTTCTCCCCAGCAACGCAAACGGTGACACCCCTCTTGAACTCAACCACCGACGAGCACCCTTGAAACCCTACCGAAGCCCAAGCTCGCAACCTCCTATGCCGTCTGCTAACCTCAAACCTAACTCCCCATCAACTCCGATGTCCCGATTCCCTTCCAAGCCCTCCTCCCTTTCATCTCCTCCTCCGCCTCCAGTTACTAACCCCGGCAGCCCCCCAACAACCTCAACCTCCAAGCGCCACAAGGCAGTGCCTCCCATAACCCCCACCACATCATCACAGTCAAAGCCCCCGCCCTCCTCTACACTTCCAGCACCAACCCCTACGGCAACTCCGGCGCCCTCCACTAACCTCCGACCACCAATCCTCCATGTCGCCACACCCACGTCTTCGACAAACCAACGCCACATCAGCCCTCTTCCACCTGCATACCGCCGCAACCCCGCAAATCACAGCCGTTCTCCCCTCAAACTTCGGTGCCACCCTCAGCCACCTCCTCCACCGACTGCAAGAACCCGCATCACCCCTCCGACCATCACCTTGTCGGTAGATCCGCTCCCGTTAACCTCCTCACACCCACCTCCGAGCTCCACCGCTTCTCCCGCCTCCTTCCAATACTGAACGCCACCAACGCCTCCTCCTCCCTTTGACTCGGCCCTTATTCTGTGCCTATGACCTCGTCTCCCCCACAACCACCCATACCGCTACCTCCTTCCACCTCTTGTCGCTCCTCTCGTCTCCTTCCCTCTCTCTCCTTCAACAACCTCCAACACCCCAGTCATCCAATGCCCGTACCGTCGCTTCGCTCACCGGATGTCGTCACTACCATCGCAGCCTCCGCTGCAGTCGCCGAACGTCGACCACCATCTCCGTCTCAACCCTCACCGCCACCCAACGAGCTCACGAGAGGCAACATGCAAACACGTAATGCATGCTGATTAAATAAATAAATTACATGTTAGTGAGGTATATGTTAGTCTTAATAATGTCAGTACATAGCTTATAATGTTATATATTAAAGTTAGTAATATTAGTTGTTATAATATCAGTATAACTAAAGTTTATTTTAATATTTGTACGTATCTTTAGTAATATAATACATTAGTTGTTAGTTTTATAAATCAGTATGTATAGTACTCTGTATGATACTAGAATATAACGTTAGTTTCATAATATCAGTAATTAGTTAGTTATAAGGTCACACACACACACATACACACACAAGTCTAATTTTATATATAACAGCTTTGAGATGTTAGTATAATGTTAGCTGTATGTTATTTTTCTAAGCAAGTATATTATTTTATAAAAATAGTATACGACTTTACAAATCCAGCATATTAGTATATATAAATATATATGTGTGTGTGTGTGTGTGTGCGTATAGTTATAACATTTTAATCAGTTAAATTCGTCTAACCTGATATTGAAATCTAATGACGTAGAAACGTCCGCTTCCTTCATACGAACTCATCGACACCAAAATCACCAAAATTAGGCAAGTGTGCACTTTCTACATGTTTTCAATATCGTTTCATCTAAATGTGACATCAAACTTGATGTGTTTACTTTCGTGTATTGCGAGATAAAAATCTCTCTCTGTGTGTGTGTGTGTGGACATTTCATTAAGTCGATTGACGAGATCAAAACCCCGTGTGCGTGTGTGTGGACATTTATTAAGTAAATTGACAATGCCTTGTAATGACATGAAATGCGAAACATTACTGAACGTATATGAATTGCTTGAACTGCTTGAAAACCATAGACTTGCAGGCTGGTTTGGCTAATCATATATATCGCATGCCAAGATTTGGCTATTCCCGTGGGCCGGTTTGGCTAGTCTGGCTCGTGTTCCAGTATTACAACTTTTAATGGCCGGTTTGGTTGATTCTGGCTCATGGCCCAGAAAGTACATGTGGGTGGGGTTAGGTACGTGGGCACTAGTCCGAAGTAAACGGGTCATCTTCGAGGGCATGAGATGGTCGATTCACTTGCTTACTGCCTAACGACGTGAACCTTAGTCACTGAATTGCACACACTAATGAACATCCTGAAAATGCTATATTGAACATGTATAAAGTTCCACTTAAAATAGAACTGCCATGCTAATGTAATCTCTGTTTGAACTGCTTAGAAATGTTAATTGTTCATTCATTCTTAAATACTTTAATTGCCATGAAATTGCTTTTGAAAACCTCGCCGAGGGTCAATTCTACTAACATTTTATATCTTGCCGAGCGACGCTCGCTGACATATATTTCCTTGTCTTCTATCTTGTGAAATATATGTCAGGTTTGAGACAGAGAGGTGTACTTTGAGACTGAGCAGGTTGACCAGGAGTACCAAGACGTTGAGATCAACTACTGAGGAATGACGTGTTTACGCAACACCGCTAAAGATTGACAATTGTTGTTATAATCTCATTCAAGTGTAATTCCTTTTCATGTAAACTATGTCTAATGGCCGTGTTAGGCCTTATTTGTGTACATGTAATTCTAGACATTAATTTGTAATAATGATGATTTGAATTGTTCTGAGTTTGCATACAAGGACCTGAAATATTGTGATCACAGACGCTTATTTTGCTTAAGTTAAAGAAGGAAGAAAACAATTACTCCTTCATTGCTTTAAGCACATGCGGACCCGCTCGCGTCCTGGCTCCCAAGTGTAATGGAAACGGGGCGTGACAATATGTTTTCTGTTCTAGCTTTCATGCATCCACTGGGTCGGTCGTCTTCTCCCCTGTGTTTACGTAATGGATTATGGGATTTATCCAAGAGATTCATCGGTCGAGGCTTAGCAACTTCTGCTCCATCCCGCTGGGGTGTGATAGACATTATACGTACACTGTACACCTGAGCCCCATGGGCGATGATGACGTGAGATTCGATAGGGCATCGGCTCTATGATTCTTCAACTTTGGTACATGATGGATTTCCACACGTCTGAACCTGGCGAGCTTCACTTTAGCAACTTGCACGTAGCTATGCATTGAGTCTTCACAGTCCTCAAAGGTTCCGTTCAGTTGGTGGACTATAAGTCTGGAATCGCTGAGTAGTTGGACCACTTTTACTCTTAGGGCTTGAGCCAATCGGAGTAAGTTGATGGCCACTTCGTACTTGGCACCATTATTTGTGGTTTGAAAATCGAAGCAGGGAGCATAGTCAAATATGTTTCCCGCTGATGTTTGGACAATTATTCCGGCTTGCTCCTAGTTTGAGGGGCCAAACCATAAACTTGTATGATCCAGGTTCCCTCGTCTTCAATTGTATCCGTTGGCGGATTGACACCTATCGAGGGTGAGGGGGTAGCCTCATGTAGTATGTTAGCACCACATATCTCTTCCTTTGGGCCGTCGTCGTAATTGAGTTCAACAATAAAGTTGGCGAGAGACTGCCCTTTGATGGTGGTCCTTGGCTTGAACTAGATGTCGAATTTGCTTAGCTCAACTCCCCATTTTGACATTCACCTCGAACGATCTAACCTCTTCAGGATCTGTTCTAAGGGAGTGTTGGTGAGGACCAGGATGGTGTGCACTTGGAAGTACGGTCGCAACCTCCTTGCAGATTGGATCAGCATGAAAGCCATCTTCTCTATCCATGAATAGTTGACCTCTGTGCCTCAAAGAACCTGACTGATGTAGTAGATGGGCCGTTTTCCTCCTGAGTCTTCTTTGATGAGTGCCGAGCTTACGGACTCCATGGTAGCGGCCAGATAGATGATGAGTTGGTCATCTCTATCTGGCTTGGTCAGGAGCGGTGGGCTACGAAGGTACTCCTTTAACTTAGAGAAAGCTTTCTTGCAGTCTGCGTCCTACTCGATGACTATCTTGCCACTCGACGCAGAGGCTATCTCGTTTCTCAACACTTTGAAGAAAGGCAACGACCTTTCGGCTGACTAAGACAAGAATCGGCCCAAAGCAGCTATTCTTCTGTTCAGCCTTTGGAGTTCTCTGATGGTTGAAGGCTCCTTCATCGTAACGATCGTAGTGATCTTGTCGGGTTGGCCTCGATCCCTCGATTCATTAGCATGAACCCAAGGAACCTTCCCGATCGAACCCCAAAGGTACATTTGGCAAGGTTGTTGGATCTGGATCTAAGCCTAGAGGGGGATGAATAGGCTATTAAAAATTCTCGTGCAACCTACGAGTAATCACATGCAGTTATAGCAAATTCAGAGTACATATAAAGCAATCTCAGATGCACAATAGATTTACCCGGGTTCGGTCGATCACCACGATCTACATCCAGCCCCCGAAAGCAAATATTATATTAATAGTTTACATGCACAATCGTAATAGCTAGAGAACTAATGTCTCTACACTCACCAGGCTCAGACCAGGCTCAGTACCACACTCACCGTGTTCAACACTATCAAACCTAATATATACTCTCACTTGACGATACCCGTCAAATTCCTCTTGTCTAGACCACCACTAGACAAGACACCAAAATGTCACAAGTAAACGGTAAAGTTTTCCCTACGGAGATCAAACAATACTACACAGAAATAATAATAAGAGTTTAGAAATCTCAGTGTTGTGTATGCATCACCGTCTCCGTTAATCAGCACGGGTCATCTCTCTTATGGCAATATGTAATCATCTCTCGTCTCCTCAGCAACTCAAGTTGCGGATATGACCCTCTCCTTGGATGTTGCAGCTTGTGCACTTCCCTTGGCTTGGTTTGGCTTGGATGATGGCACTTGAAGCTCTTGGCTAAGGGGGGAAACTTGCGACACTTGGTGATTTAAGATGCAAGCTTGCAGCAAGGCCCTTTTGAATTGATGATGGCTTGTGATCCTTGCAGTCTACAGCAGTACACATGCAGGGGTGCTTGGTGCTACAGCAGTACGCATGTAGGGGTGCTCTGTGGCTGCTGCAGTGCGCGAGTTGTAGGGCCTTAATGCAAGACTCTTGAGTCTTCACCTTCTTCGCATATGCACTTCAAGGATCTCCAAGGTAGGGTGATTATGTTGGAAAGTTGATATGGCCTTGGAGATGATTAGGAGATGAGTTCTAGGGTTAGAGGCTTGCGTCAATGCAATATGGGCTTTGAGACTATTGTGCAAGGGATGAAGATGAAGGAGCTTTGGAGATTTTGGCTGAGTATATTGCGGCTAGAGGTAGCTTTGGCCTTGGGTATATTGCGGCTAGAGGATGAAGCTCTTGGAGGTGATGCACAATATTTAGCCTAGGAAAATATAATATGGCCGACTTGTTGTATGATGTATGCCGCATTCTTCTCTCCTTTGGAATAGAGGTTTATATAGGAGAGGCGATGGGGAAGTTGCGGTTAAGGAGGAATCCTAATGCTAAGGGGATTAGATATATGCATGGAGATTTCATTGGGATCCTATTTGATCTTATTGCAATGCTAATGGGATTTGAATTTGGATTCAAATAGGATAAGAGATTTGATAGGATCTTGTTGCAATGCTAATAGGATTATGATTTGAATTGAATCTCTAATTGATCTGAATCAATCAAAAGGATATTTGAATGAGATACTCCATATCCCTCCATACTAGAATAGGATTGAAATGGCAATGGGGATATGAATCAATCTTAAATTGATTTGAATAGGATCCTCTCCAATTTGACTTGGTCCAATACTTGTAGTTATAATCTCCATCTCTTTGACTAAGTCCAAGTTGCTATATGAATATAAATTTCTCCACCTTCCAATTTTCTATGTGCAATTCCTCCATCAATTGACTTAGTCATCACTTTGAAGATTTACAAGCGTGCCACTCCTGAAAACACTTAGCACACATATTAGAACATTCACACATGTTTGTTATCATCAAACACGAAGTTATCGATCGTTGTATCCAACATACGTTGTATCCAACAAGGGTTTAGCCGAAGGTTGTATCATTGGATCTGTGTGAATATCTTCCGGAGATCTGCGATGTTATCCATTGGCTTCTTCAACTTGACCAACATGTCGTCGACGTAGACTTCTAAGTTCCGATCGATTTGAGCCTCGAAGACTCCGCTCATTATCCGTTGGTACGTGGCCCCTTCATTCTTCAACCCAAATGGCAATTTGGTGTAAAAAAATACATCAATCATTGATGAAAGAAGTCTTCTCTTCATCCTCCGGTGCCATCTAGATCTGGTTATATCCTGAGAATGCGTCTATAAAGCTGAGGAGTTCATAGCCTGAAGCACTATCGACCAGATGGTCGATTCGTGGCAGGGGTAACTATCCTTCCGACACACTTTGTTGAAATCGGTGAAGTCGATGCACATCCGCCATTTGCCATTCGCCTTCTTCACCATCACGACGTTCGAGAGCCAGTCAGGATATCTGACTTCTCAAATGAAGCCTACTTCCAGAAGTCGATCCACTTCCTCGATTGTAGCTTTCATCTTTTCTCCTCACATATTTCTTTTCTTTTACTTCATGGGCCTAGAAGTTGGGTCGACTTCCAGTTTGCGGCATGCCACCTCGGGGTCGATGTCGGGCATATCCTTAAGGGACCAGGCAAAAATGTCTGCGTGCTCTTTCAAAATAGAGATCAATTGTTCCCTTAGGCCGAGAGGGAGCATTAATCCAATATAGAGTGTTTTCCCTTCCTCTTAGGAGATCCGGATGTTCTCCGTCTCTTCGAATGCTGCGGGCCGTCGATCCTCGCCTCTGGGAGCGATTGGGTCTGTCTGTCCAATCCTCCTCAAATAGGTGGACAATGTATATCATGACCGCACCTGCTTTTGATTCCCTCTTGCCTTTCCAACTCCCTCGGGTGTCTGGAATTTGATCATCTGATGGAAAGTTGATACCACCAATTCTATAGCGTTCAGTAGTGGTCTCCCGATGATCACGTTGTACGCCGAGTTGATCTTCACCACCATGATGGTCAGGCAAGTGATTTGTCGAGGATACATGCCGATGGTCACCAATAGGGTGATGATGCCTACTATTGGAGTGAAGTGTCCGGTGAATCCCACCAGGGGCCCTGAACAGGGCGTCAACTCCGCGGAGGATAATCTCATCATTTCCAACGTAGTGAAGAAGATTATATCACACGAGCTTCCGGTGTTGACAAGTAACATTTTCACGACGATCTCGTTGATGGTGGCCATGATGACGACGGCATCATCATGCGGCAGTTCCACACCCTCCAGATCTTCATCTAAGAAGGAGATATGACGTGTAGAATCCCTGGGACACTTTTGCCCCATAGATACTGTCATCAACCTTCATGCGTTGGAGCTTTGGAGAAAGGTCGACAGCTCCAGGTGCGGGTGACCTCCCATTATCATGTTGATTAGGCCGATGCTGGGAGGTGTCGAGGCATCCCCGGAGGATGTTGATGGGTGAGTCGACATGGTCGAGAGATTCGTCGATCTGGATGTCGACTCGTGGGAACAGACTGTGCCAAATTGTTAAGGCCAAAAATGACTGAGACAGTTGTCAAGCTAATGTGGGCTCTCTGTGCTGAGTCGAAGCCTCGTCAGCAGTGAAGTGGGACCCTAGGTTGGAAGAACCTGGGTCGAATGCTGGATGCTGATGATGATGCGATGCTCGATCGACCCTTGGACAGCTGATGCATCGATCGTTCGAGGCTGGGAAGCTCGGAAACGATCTTCACAAAAGATGGTAATTCATCGATCTACACCACAAAGACACATTAGGGTGGTCGGATCTGGGTTTTGACCCAAATCATCTCCGATACTTAAGTTAGAATGGCAACTTAAGAATGAGAGGGAGCTAGGAGCAGCTGAGATCGACCCACGGAGGTTCACCTCAGATCTGACGTCGCTAGCTCTATGAAGTAAGAAATATCAGCTGAGAAAGTAGAGTTCTATGTATTAGATCTTGTACCTTTTTATTGGAATCCCTTTACCTTTGTCCTTTCATCATTTATAGGTTGTTCCCCTTTGATTGTATGTAACCGTCCTTCATTGATTTGGACAAGATCATCTCCGGGATTCGAGATAATGGCTTCACATTTACTCGGCCCCATTAACCTCCCCCTGACTATCAGTAGGAGCCTAATGGTCGAATGGGCTGTTTGCTTGACTTGGCAATGCCTTACTCTGAGTGACGGATATCAGTTTGCTGGCGCCATTCGGGTCGGGTATGCGGATGTTTCACCCAGATCCGCACCCACACACTAACATACGTATATATATGTATATATATGTATCTAGAGAATAATATAGAAAAGGTGTCACATGTTCTAATAGATCAGGTGCCTAGACACAAAAAGATGGAAAGTACAAGCCCCATATGGGCTTGTACTTTCTGTGGGACCAGCCTTTTTTTCTTGCACCTAATCTAATTTGCACCTGATCTATTAGATATCTACATTATTCTCATGTCTGTAAATATGTATGTATATATAAATATGTATCTATGTGTGGGTAGATGGGTTGGTTTATGTGTGTGTGTATGAATATAGAGATGTGCTGACAGCACATGAACGGATTTCCTGTGATTTTAGCATTTTGGCGGTCAAAAAACAGTTTTTTTAAAAAATTCAATGTTCTACACCTTTTTAGCTACTTCCACACCAATTTTCAAGTGAATCCAACACTTTTTGAGCTTCCATCCATGCATTTCAAAACTATTGTTCACAGTTTCAAAACTTAACCGTTCTTTTTGAAATGTATGGATGGAGGCTCAAAAAGTTTTGGATTCACTTGAAAATTGGTAGGGAGGTAGCCAACAAGTTGTAGACCACATTGCAAAAAAATATTTAAAAACAATGTTTTTTTACCCTTAAAATGCTGACAACACAGGAAAATTTCATGTGTTGTCAGCACGCATCCATATTCCTCATATATATACACACACACATACAAGCCACGGGGGTGCCCCCTTCCCCTCGGCCGGCAGCCCCCTCTGTCCCTCCACATACGCGTATATATAACAGCCTCGACAGGCTCTCTCCCCTCGCTGTCGAATCTCCCTCGATCCCTCCCCATACGACAGCGCCGTAAAGAAACCCCCAAACCCAAAGCACTAGTGTTTGCAGGTCTAAAGCCCACAAACCATGCCACGTTTCTATACATGACCTATGTATTCCACCTATGAACTCTTCCTTCTAAATAAAAGGCTACGGTCTCCATAAAAACCACTTCACTGTTATGAATAGGCTTTTGTAGGCCCATATGGAGCTCACTTGTGTTTAGGGTATCCACCTATTATGTAATCATTTCCCTATAAATACAGGGCTACGGGTTCAGTATCCACCACCTTCATAACACGTTATCAGCACGCTCGTCAGCTAAGCCGTATCTCTACCGACGGACGAATCGTAAGGACGCGGATTGGGCTTCCTTCTCCAAATTTCGCTAGATCCGACGGGTAGGATCTAGAGGTAATCATCTATATTCCCTAGATCTATTTTTTCATGCGCATGATGAGTGATCTGTGTTGCTTTTCTATTAGATCTACTTTTCTACTTAGATTTGTATTAAAAATCATATTTTTTTAAACCGTAGATCTCTACTAAAAACAGTTTTTAATCATTTTTGGATGAAAATTTGATGTTTTAACATTAAAAATCAAAATTTTATGGTAAAAACATTGATTCAAAGACTAAAAATTGTATTTTTACAATAAAAATCTATTTTTTCTTCCGAAATATATGGATCTTGAGGGATTGGTGCCCCCTTCTCGCGCGTGCGACCACTTCGCCTACAGCCGACTTCGGCGCCCACCACACGCGCGACCGTGCGTGCCTCGCTCGCGGGAACAGCTCGCCCGTGCACGCCTCACCGGGCGGCCAGTCATCGGCCGCGCGAGCGCCTGCTGCATGCGCCTCGCCGGGTGGCCAGTCGTCGCCCGCGCGAGCGCCTGCCGCATGTGCCTCACCGCGCTTGCCATGCGCTCCCCACTTGCCATGCGCTTCCCGAACACACGCTTGTCGCGCACACCGCCATGACCTGAAGTCCCCCCCCCTGCGCAGCCAAGCCTGCAGCCGCCCCTGCGCCATGCCGTCGTGACTTGCAGTTGCCCCGTGCGCGTCACCGCTTTCGGCCGTCGCGGCGCCCCCATTTGTGGTCGTCGCAACAAAACCATAATTAGGGGTTTTCCACATTTTTAAATAAAACAAAGGGATTCTAAAAATTAATGATCCATTTTATAATTAATTCCAGGTCGATTTTATGTTATTTCATCACCAATTGCATTTTCATATTGGACTATATTATTATTTTTTCCGTTTAATAATTATGAGGATCTTGAGACCGCTTTGTCGTTAGTCAACTAACCTAACTGGTAATGACGTTTCCACGTGGTCCAATTAATTATTAAACAAAAATGTTTTATTCCATTAAAAATGCATGTAATGCTGTATATTTTCATTTCCCGTATCATGAATTTGTGCTTAAACATACTACATGCTTGTGATGAATAAATAAATGCATGCTACATTGTTGATTTTTCTACGACGAATGTTAATATTTTGTTGTGGTTTTGGACTGGCTATTTGTCACCATTTATTTTTCTCGCATTTTTTTCTTTTGAGAGAAATTGTAGTGCTGATTAAATCGTATAAATTCCAAGTCTGGCGCACATCCAATGGTGATGAAGATCTACTTCCAGAAGAATAGGGGCCACATGCGGGTTTCTGAGTTGTATTTTCTTTTTAATGGGACCGTATATGGATCTTATTTTGTACTTTAAATGGTGACTAGCCGATCCACACAACAAATATCTGTGTCTGAATTGCATGATTATTTATTTCTTTTCAAATATTTAATTATTGCTTGTTTAACATGCTGAGATAAAGGGAAAAGATAGCGAGCATCCACTTCGACGTATTGAAAGCTACAGGCAAGAATTACTTGAGCTAGTAGTTAGATATCAAATTCCATCTGTGCTCACAGGGCTTGAGTCATGCCATTGCTGTTGGCGATACGGTTTTTGACATAGATAAGGCGAAAGCAATTATCTATATCAGATGTTGTCACGCCATGTTCCCCAGAATACCCGGCATTTAATTTTTTTTTGTCCACGTATCCTGAAGAGTGAAGGTGATGAGAGAGGAAAAGAAAGAGAAAGGAGAAACAGAACAAGCAAGCCACTGCGCACATGCTGGGATAGTACACGTAAAGCTCCACAGTAATATCAAACAGCCTCATAAAACAACAACAACATTTTATATTTAACATGTTTCATTTATATACATAGTCCAAGTGTATCAATACATATACACCATCACTCTCCACCTCCCAAGGCAACAGTGTCACGCTACAAGCTACAGCTCACATCAAGCGCTACCCCTGAAACCCGACTCCAAGTCACCACCAAACATGCTACCCTGCTATCTGAAAAATAGGGAGGAGCACGTCAATGCATGGCCCAGTAAGAACCCACTTGGATTTGGAACACCGTAGGCAAAGCAAGAGACATAAGACATGTTAACTAAGTAATATAGCGAAAGGAAAATAGCCAAGAAAGGGGATCATACATGCGGTCCTATGTCGGGTTACTACAAGAAATGGGTTAGCACGAATAATGATACAAGTATTTCATACAGACATAATCTAAAAAGGGAATCACAAGTGTCACAAGCAAAACAAGTAAGGAAAAAGGGAAGTGCTGCCAGCAGGAAGAGTAACATGCAAATTCTTATTTTATTATTTTATAATTGAATTAATTGGAAATTTGGTTAAACTGTGTGATACCAGGACCTGAATTTCACCCCAAATTTGGGGTGAATATAGATCACAACACAGTGGACACGGGCACTGTACGTCGGGCCTCTCATCTCCCCCGTCCCTGGCAGGAGTGGGGCCTCCCACAACAACACAACCTCCGTATGTCTCCTCCACTCCCAGTAAAGGCGAGTGGATATAAATATCATATATCACATAATCATTTCCCCAACTTCTCAGTCCAGGCCTCATATCAACAATTTACTCAAATCCCACATAAACCCGGGTTTTACTAACTCACCCTCATTAAAGAGGACTGAGACATTCAAGAGTTTCATTTTATCATTTTAGTAATGAAGGAATCATGATGCATGGCGTCACATTCTCCACTCATATCAACATGGGTTATGCACCGAAGTGCCATACCCTCCATCGTAATCATATATCAACTTGGGTCATGCACCCAAGTGCCATGCCCTTCATATAGCCATATCAACCCATCATCATATCATATATGGTACCATGCATGACATGCTTCCAACATCACATGTTTATATCAAATCTCATATCATAACCATAGAATTGAGTATTTCTCCCATTTCTGGCATTTGCCTTCACTTACGCATTTTTACAAACACATGGTATGCATCATGTTCCACATCTCAATCACATTGGTAATTTAATAGCATATCACACCAATCAAACTTCCTTTTATGTAATAACAACAAACATGGACAATAGGAATATAATTGGCAACATTACACAATTCATATCACCA
The DNA here is from genome assembly GCA_030789695.1 of Scilla litardierei. NCBI lineage: Eukaryota > Viridiplantae > Streptophyta > Magnoliopsida > Asparagales > Asparagaceae > Scilla > Scilla litardierei. Next base: position 41,056 of record JAULAV010003771.1, read on the forward strand.
CTCAAAAGCTTCAACTTGCAGGAAAACGTACATGCAGTCACAAAGAATGAAGGATACCACTCAGTTATAGTCCAAATTTAGAAAAACTTCCTAAATGAAAGTTGTAGATATGGAGGTTATGGATACACAGATTAAATTTCTTGCAGAAATATTAAGTGGTAATTTATGGTGAATTATTTGGTGAAGTCTGTCAATTCTGTTTTTCAGACAGATTTCAGAGCCTATAAAGATTGCTATTTTGGGCATGTTTTAGCCAATATTTCGAAATACAAGTACTGAGATGAAGTTTTAGAAAAACTTGTTAAATTTTCAACGAGACCAAGAACTTAAAATTTCATTGTGTGTGCAGGTACTGACGTCAATTTTACTAAACTGTGTCAAGACTGAAGATCAAACAGACATGTTATAAAGATGGAATTGTTGCTCCTAATTTCTACATATATCAAATTTTATATGATTTTGGGGTAGAACTTCAAGATCTACCAGAGTATAATTTTTTCGAAACATGATTCAAGCTATAGTAACCGTAATTACATCAACAACACACAACAGAATTTCAGGATTTTAAAGAAGATGGTTTTGCTAAGAATTTCAAGGGGAGAATTGTGAAATTGAAACATGATACATAAATTTTTGACTATCCCTATTACATATTAAGTAAATAATGCTATAAAAACATGAGAGAAAGAACAAATTAATGGAATTCCAAATTCAAGTTAGATCCTACCTCAAGAGAACCCTTCTCTTCTTCTCTTCTCTTTCTCTTCCTTCCACCTTCGTCTTCTTCTTCTCTCTTTTTAATGGATTTTGGTCAACATGGAAGGGGAAGAGGGGGAGCACGAAATTGGAAGAGAGGGAGGAGGTTGGGAGGGAGAAGAGGGGATAAGGATAATGGAAGAAAAGAGAAGAAAAGAAAAGAAAAGGAGATGGAGGGAGAGAATTCTAGAATAGGGTTTGCCATGGCTTATCCCATAAGCCATGTTAATTATTAAATGACCAAACTATCCCTCACACATTCATGTATTTACAAATATGTCATTACTTTATGCACACGCTTCTTTAGTCTGTACACATAGCTTCTTTAGTCCAAATGACCATTTTGGCCCTCGCCTTTCTAAAAATTTACGGGGGTTGCCATTGACCCCTAACCCCTTTCACACTAGCATGGGTCCCCCTACACACACCCATGCATACCCATGCACGCATGCACGCATACACGCATCACACACACGTCCAATACATTCTTGTTATTTTACACCCACGACGTCATTCACATTTCTCCCGCATTCACATTTCGCATTCTCTTCCCTTAGCCATGTATTACGGTCCAATTCCCCTTGCACTACGTTACTTGGATACTGAATACAAGTATTCATGCGACGTATAGAATACATATATAGTTCAAAATAGTTCAAAATAGGGCACGTATTTTCTACTTATGATGCATACGTAGGCATGAAGTAAGCGTAGATATTGATGTAT
>JAULAV010003772.1:0-29467 GCA_030789695.1 Scilla litardierei
TGGCTTCCTTATGGGTTGTCTGGTATGACCAGAGTATCCCAGGTAGTTCCTTCGGCCATTCCCCTCTGCCTCCGTCACTTTCTTGCGAAGTGGCTTGATGATGCATTTGTTTGTGGCCTCGGTTATCCCATTAATTTGGGGGTGTGCTACAGAGGCAAACAGAAGCTTGACCTTCCACTGCCCGTAGAAATCTTTGAATCCCGCAGATCGAACTATTTCCTATTGTCAGTGACGATGGATCGAGGAATCTCGAACCTGGAGATTATAGAGTTCCATAGGAAGTCCTTTGCTTTCTTCCAGGTGATGGTGGCCAGCGGCTCGGCCTCGATCCACTTGTTGAAGTAGTCCACCACCACGATCAGATATTTCCTTTGTCCTCTCCCAGAGGTGAAGGGCCCGAGGATGTCCAGACCCCACTTGGTAAATGGGACGGTGCTAATTATCAGAACGAGATCCGATGGGGGAGACAAGCCGAGCCTGGTAAACCGTCGGCATTCTGGACACTTCTGAATGTGCTCAGTCGAATCCTTGACCAAGGTCGGCCAGTAATAGCCTTGCCTCAAGATCTTCATGGCGACCGTCCTGCCCCCGTGGTGCTTTTCACAGATCCCTTCGTGGACCTCCCAGATGACATAGTCGGCCTCCTGCGGCCTGAGGCACTTGAGGTAGGGGAGGACCTCGGTCTTTTTCCAGCACCTTCTGTACATGACCCCATCATAGAGCACGTATCGGAGGGCTTTCCGTTCGTCCTGGTCCGTCGGGACTTCTCCTGTGGATAGGTACCGCACGATTGGATCCATCCAGGTGGGTTCTGCGTCGATGACCATTAGCTCTTTCACCTCAGTACTGGGGATTCGGAGGTGCTCGGCATAGATGGCATGACCCAACTCCTTAATAGAAGAGGAAGCCAGCTTAGAAAGGGCATCGACATGGGCATTCTCTGATCGCGATAGGTGGAGGGTCTCGACGTGTTTGAATCTGGACAGCTCGGTCTTGGCCAAGGCCAAGTAGCGTTGCATCACCTCCTCCTGAGCCTCGTAATCCCCTTGGAGCTGGTTGATGATGAGTTTGGAGTCGCTAAGGAGGCGTACAGAGTCTGCTCCCAGGACCCGAGCTAGCTTCAGGCCGTTGATTACAGCCTCGTACTTGGCCACGTTGTTGGTGGCTGGGAACTCGAACCGGAGTGCATACTCCACGGTGTGTCCATCGAGGGTCCAGATGATGATGCCGGCTCTGCTCCCCGCCCGGGTCGCCGAACCATCTACATGGACTACCCATGCATCTTTGTCCCCTGGTTGATCGGTAAGAACGACGTCAGCCAAAATGAAAGACAAAGGTTGAGGCGTTACCATGTTCGGGTCCCCGTCCTCAGGGGGGGCACTCCTTCATTGATGGTGCATTCGGCGATAAAGTCCGCCAGTGCATGTCCCTTGATAACGGTCTGCGGTTTGTCTTGGAGGTCGAACTCTCTCAGCTCGACTCCCCAATTCAACATCCTCCCCATCCGATCGAACCGCTTAAGGTTTTGCTCGAGCTGGGAGTCGGTTAGGACCAGGATCATGTGGGCTTGAAAGTAGGGACGGATTCGACGCGCTGAGAGCACAAAGGCATAAGCAAGTTTCTCCATGGGGCTATATCGGCCCTCCGTGTCCCTCAGGATTCTGCTAGTATAGTACACTGGCCTTTACTCCACATTGTCTTCCCTGATCAGCACCGAGCTTACCGCTTCTCCGGTGCTGGCTAAGTAAAGCCTCAGTGGTTCCCCCTCCCTGGGCTTGGAGAGGAGTGGGAGGCTGCGGAGGTATTCCTTCATCTCGGTGAACGCCTGGGTGCAGCTCTTGTCCCACTCCACATCTTTCCTCTTCTCGCGGGTTCGGCGAGAGCCTTCCTTAGGGTCCTGAAGAATGGGAGAGATCTCTCAGCAGATTTGAATAGGAAGAACCCCCAGAGCAACGATCCGCCCGTTCAGCCTCTACCGCTCTTTGATCGTCATCGGCTCCCTCATGTTGACAAGGGCCTCGATCTTGTCGGGGTTGGCTTCAATGTCGCGGTTGGTGATCATGAAGACCAGAAATTTTTTGGATCTCACCCCGAACATGCATTTAGTGGGATTGAGCCGGATATTGTGCCTTTGCAGCTGCTCAAAAGTCTCGCGAAGGTCAGTAATATGGTCGGCGGGGTCCCTGGACTTGACCAGCATGTCGTCCACACAGACCTCGAGGTTTCTCCCTATCTGGGAGCCGAAAACCCTATTGACCATCCTTTGGTAGGTAGCCCCTGCAATCTTCAGGCCGAAGGGCATCTTCTTGTAATAGTAGGTCCCCTGGTTGGTGATGAATGAAGTCTTCTTTTTGTCTTTTGGGTCCATTTGGACCTGGTTATATCCGGAATAAGCATCCATGAAGCTAAGCATCTCGTAACCTGAGGTGTTGTCCACGAGGTGGTCAATTCGAGTCAGCAGGTAGCTTTCTTTGGGGAAGGCCTTGTTGAGATCGGTGAAGTCAACGCATATTCGCCACTTGCCACTAGACTTTTTCACCATCACGACGTTGGCAAGCCATTTCAGGTACCACATTTTTCGGATGAATCATGTGTCAAGTAGGTGCCCCACCTCTTCAGAGGCGGCCCTCATCTTCTCGTTGCTCATATTCCTCTTCTTCTGCCTGACTGGTGTGAAGTTGGAATCGGCAATCAGCTGGTGCGTGATCACTTGGGGGCCTTCAGACACCCGACCAGTTTTCTTTTCAGAATTGGGTCTAGTTCTGACCCGATGGAGAGGAATCTACCACCCATGTCCGTGATGGGGATGAGCTCCGGCTCTTCCACGGGTGTAGGTCTTACGTCGCCCAGGCCATATCTTGGATCGAGATGGTCCATCGGGTTACAGTGCCCCACCTCGCGGTCTGCGTCGGTCAGTTGGTAGCAGATCTTAGGTTTCACCGGGTCGCCTCTGATCTTCCCTACTCCTCTTGGGGTCCAGAACTTGACCATCTGGTGGAGGGTTAAGACCACGGCCCCGGCCGCATTAAGAAGCGGACGGCCGATGATCCCATTGTATGCCAACCCAGTGCCACAAACTCTATTGCTAGGGTGGTTGAGTTGGGCAGCTCACCGAGCATACCCGGGAGGCGGATCATCCCTTTAGAGTTGACATGAACAGGATGTCGTACGAGTTTTCGGTGTCAACGAGGAGTAGTCGGACCATGGTGGTGTCAGTGACATCCGAGACAACCAACGCTTCGTCGCATGGCGGCTCTGTTTCCTTCAGGTCCTCCTCGGAGAAGTAGATGGGCTAGGGTAGCTCTCGGCTCTTCCACTATCTATCTCCATCGGTCCTACCCGTGGTGCGCCTGGCCCCTCGGCTCGGGGCGGACGACGGGTAGTCGCGATCTTGCCCAGGCGACCATTGATTGGTCCCAGCACTGTCGTTATCATCGCCGCACTCCTACACCTGGCGGTGCATGGTCGCGTCATTTCAGGTGTGGTTGTTTGACATGCTGCTTCTTCGTTCCCATAGATGGCGCCAGATGTTTCTGGGTGTTTTCTCACCACTGATTTGTTGGATGGAGGGATGGAGGTCGACGTGGTCAAAAGGGAGACGTGTGACCTCTGGGGTCGGTTGAAGGCGCGTTTGCTCGGTGAGGGACACGCGGATCCTCGCGTCGGATTGCTGAAGGGTAGCCTCGAGAAAGCGACGCCCTCCTTGTGGTGAAGACGAGCAGGCTCGGGGGTGAGGGCGCTCGGCTTCGGCTGGGAAGACGCTGAGGGGTAGCCTCGGTTTCATGAGATCTACTTGACCTGAATAGATAAGGAAGCTCGTCAGGGGGATCAACATAGGTTCCGACCAAGTCCCCTTCGATGCCTAAGTCAGAACGGGTCTGATGGATACTCGGTAGGATCAATATGGCTCATGGGGAGACCGATACGCGAGTCCTCGGACCGATTTGTGGATAAGAAATATAAGGTGGAAGACAAGGTCATGTGAGATGAATACCTCCATCCTTTGGGTATCCAGGAAGTGATCCCTCTGTACGTTGTACCTCCAGTCTCTTTATATGAGTCTATCATGGCCATGTCTCCTCGACGTCCCCCACTTCCGCCCCAACGATCCGCCACTTTGATGGCGACTACATGGGTCATGAAGGTGGGTGTAATGGGGCCCCTTAATAGTGATTAGGGGTGCGTTTTAAAGGGAGCGGTTAGGCCCTGCTGACGTAGGCCGGTGGTGCCGCCCACTTCGGTCCAAGGCCGGCCCGACTCCAAGTCTTTGTGGGGTCTCGTCGTTGGGCCCGCTCCTCTTCGGGGCTGCTGGCTTGCGATGTGGGCTTGGGCCGTTCGATCGTGGCGCATCCTGGAAGGGCCGTATCAGATACCATATTCTCACATATTCTCTTCAGACTTGTAACCATTCACTGTTTTTGACATTACTGTGATTCATTCCGAATGGAACTGCACACCATGTTTGCCTGCATTCCACTTGATTTCCATCTAACACTCGATAAGAACAATAACTAGTACTACAAAATAACGTGTTATGATTTGATACGACCCCGAACGGGCCGAATAAAGACGGTCTGAATCCATGACTAAGAAGCTGGACTGAGCCTAAGCCCTAAAGGCCCCATAAGCAAGCCCGAGGCAATGCGACCCAACACCGCCGCCCGGTACATCGTTGGCCTCCCGCCCTTCGAGGAAACCGCTCCCCAGATATCGCCTGCCTTGATCACCATTGAAGGGACCATCAAATCGGGCAAGCGCGAAGGGCGAGATAGCAGGACGCCATAAAAGCGTTGACATACAGACTCCTACAAAGGGCAAAAAGAACGAAACATCAAGGGATCGAATCATGGATATTCACAACTCTGGTATTCTACCTCTAAAAACCTTGTCTTCCACCTTTGATATTTCTCCTCCACAGCTCGGCTCGAGAACTCGCACTTGGTCTCTTCGTGAACCAAGTTCGATTCCACTGAGCACTTCTCAATCACCATCTGACTTAGGCATCTGAGGGACTTTGTCGAAAACAAGGTCTGACCCTCTGACGAGCTCTCTCGTCTGTGCAGATCAAGAAGACACCAACCCGGCGCGTCTACCCTTCGACGAACCACCTTGTGGACAACGCCTCGGGTTACGAGATGCTCAGCTTCATGGACGCTTACTCTGGATATAACTAGGTGCAAATGGACCTGGGGGACGAGGAAAAGACGTCATTCATCACCGATCACAGGACATTTTGCTACACAAAGATGCCCTTCGGTCTGAAGAACTCAGGGGCGACCTATCAGAGGATGGTCAACAGGGTCTTCGGCTCCCAGGTCAGGAGGAACCTGGAGGTCTACGTGGATGACATGTTGGTCAAGTCCAGGAGCCCGACCGGCCACATCACCAACCTTTAGGAAACCTTTGAACAATTACGGAAGCACAATATCAGGCTCAACCTCGCAAAGTGCACGTTTGAGGTGAAATCCAAAAAGTTCTTCGGCTTCATAATCACCAACCGCGGCATCGAGGCCAACCCAGACACGATTGAGGCCTTGATCAGCATGAGAGAACCGACCACAATCAAAGAGCGGTAGAGGCTGAACAGTCGGATCGCGGCCCTGGGACGATTCCTGTCCAAATCAGCAAAAAGATTGCTCCCGTTCTTAAGGGTCCTGAGAAGGGCCATCGCCGAGCCAGACGGGAAGAGAAAAACTATATATTGGGATGCAGGCTATGCCCAAGTGTTTGCCGAACTGAAGGAGTACCTCCGCAACTCCCCGCTCCTCTCCAAGCCCAAGGAAGGAGAACCCCTGAGCCTGTACTTGGCTAGCACCGGGGAAGCAGTGACCTCTGTGCTGATCAGGGAGCACGCAGGGGCACAGAGGCCAGTGTACTACACCAGTCGAGTCCTGCAAGATGCAAAGGAGCGGTACAGCCCCATGGAGAAATTGGCATATGCCGTCATCCTTTCGCCACGGCGACTCTGACCCTACTTCCAAGCTCACACCATCCTGGTCCTGACCGACTCTCAACTCGAGCAGAAGCTCAAGAGGTTTGATTGGATGGTGAGGATGCTAAACTAGGAGGTCAAGCTGAGCGAATTCGACCTTAGATAAAAACCAAGGACAGCCATCAACGGGCAGGTACTGGCGGACTTCATCGCCGAGTGTATTGTTGGCAATGCAATGCCTCTCGGTGGGACGAGCCCGGACATGGTAACACCTCATCCCTTATCCCTCTTTTTGATTTACAGCATTCATGATGATCGACCAGAGAGAAAGGACACGTGGATCATCCATGTGGATAGATCTGTAACCAAAACGGACAGCAGAGCGGGCATCGTCATTTGATCTCCCGACGGGAACACTACAGAGTACGCCCTCCGGTTCGGGTTTCCAGCCACCAACAATATAGCTGAGTACGAGGCTGCCATCAACGGCATGAAACTAGCCCGAGCACTGGGGTCAGACTCGATGCGCCTCCTCAACGACTCCAGGCTCGTCATCAGCCAGCTAAAAGGAGACTACGTGGCGCGAGACAAAACCATGCAGCGCTACCTTACTTCAGCCAAGTCCGAGTTATCCAGATTCAAGCACGCTGAGTCCATCCATATGACGAGGTCGGAGAACGCTCGCGCAGACGCCCTCTCCAAGATGGCCTCCTCTTTCCACAAAGATTTGGGTCACGCCATCTACGTCGAGAGCCTCCAAAGCCCCAGCATGGAGGGAGAGGAGTTAATGAACATCGACAAAGAACCTTCCTGGATGGACCTCATCGTGTGGTTCCTCTCCACCGAGGAGGCCCCCACGGACCAGGAAGAGCGTCGAACGCTGGAGCGGAAGGTTCTTCGGTACGTACTCTATAAAGGCATGCTGTATAGAAGGTGTTGGACCAAAATCGACATCGTACCCTACCTTAAGTGCCTTGGACCACATAAAGCGGACTATGTTATCTGGTAGATCCATGAGGGACTATGTGTGAACCATCACATAGGCAAGACGGTCGTAATGAAGGTCTTAAGGTAGGGGTACTACTGGCTGACCCTGGCCCACGACTCGGCGGAGTATGTGCGAAAGTGCCTGGAGTGCCAGAAGTTCATGAAGCTCGGCTTGTTGCCCCCTGCTGACCTTGTACCTATAATCAACCACATTCCCTTCGCTAAGTGGGGGCTAGAAATTCTCGGCCCTTTTGCTTCTGTGAAAGGGCAAAGGAAATTCCTGATCGTGGCGGTGGACTACTTTACCAAATGGATCAAGGCTAACCCTTGACCACCATCACCTGGAAGAAGGCAAAGAGCTTCGTGTGGAAGTCCATCCTTAGCAGGTTCGAAATCCCCCAATCCATTGTCACCGACAACGAAAAACAGTTCGATAGCACGGGGTTCAAAGAGTTCTGCGTGGATTGAAAGATCAAACTCATGTTCGCCTCCATGGCCCATCCTCAGACCAATGGGATGGCAGAAGCCGCAAATAAATGCATTCTCGAACCGCTCCACAAGAAGATAGGAGAGGCACACGGAGCTTGGCCGGAGGAACTCCCTAGGATACTCTGGTCATACCGAACTACCCACAAGGAGGCCACGTGGGAAACACCCTTCCAACTCGCCTACGGGGCCGAGGCGGTTTTCCCCGTTGAAGTAGAAGAAGAGTCACTCCGACTCAGACACTTCAAAGAAGAAAGGAATTCGGAGGGACTAGAAATAATTCTAGAGCTCATGGACGAGCAGCATGACCAGACTCTAGCCTCCGTCATCCGACAGAAGCAACGAGTGGCCTGCTACTACAACTTTCAGGTCAAGGGAAGAAGTTTCCACCCAGGGACCTTGTCCTGAGGAAAGCCATATTTAACCCAGAGATTTCTCACAAGGGAAAGCTCGCCGCGAAATGGGAAGGGTTGTACAGGATCACCGAGGTCATCGGCCCGGTGACCTATCGACTCTCGACCCTGGAAGGCAAAGCGCTTACCCACACTTGGAACACATAGCATTTACACAAATACTACCAGTGAGACAAGGAATGTACGGACCCTCTCTGAGACATTGTACCGAAAAAGGAAAATGTTCTAAAATAAAGAAAAGAAGAGGCCCCACTTGTTTCATTTGAGTGTCCCTAAACCCCGTATGATGAAAAGGATTCGGCCATAAGGCTAGGGGAAACTTTCCCAGCAGGCCCAGTGTTCGGTCGACCGTAAGGCTGGGGAAAACTCCCCCAGTAGACCGATCACCCGATCGACCGTAAGGCTAGGGGCAACCCCCCCAGCGGGCCGAGCGTTCGGTCGACCGTAAGTCTGGAAGTAGCTCCCCCAGATGGCCAACCGACCTGTCGTCGTAAGGCTGGGGGCAACACAAGATTATGAATACAATCTCACAAAGAGATACCCTACACAATGGATTTGAATTCTCACAAATAGAATCTAGCTCTCGCAAAGAGCATCTAACTCTCACAAAGAGTGTACCTAACTCTCACAAAGAAATCACTTAACCCACCCTACACAAGGGTTAAACTCTCACAAAGAGAGAAACTAACTCTCACAAAAAAGTTAGGGTTTGACTTCACAAAGATTACATATGCCTTGATGAGATGAACTTACTCAATATGAAGAAGAAGGCATGGAAGAGGATCTCCAAGTGTTGAGATGAGCTTGATTTCACTTTGATGATTTTCCTTCAGCAAGCTTCAAAACATGAAGAGGATTAGAGCTGTAATGAGGGAAATGAGAGATAAGGAGCAGCTTTAATGATGTCTTAATGATCTTTAATGGTTCAAAGAGTTATAAATGAACTAAGCTATCTTCTATATATAGAAATCCCCAAAACCCCCATAAAACCCAAGTTAGAAGACAAAGAAAGAATTCTACAACGGCTAGAATCTGGGATTTTACGGCAACGACAGGCGATTGTACAAGAGCGGACAGTCGACTGATCAACGACTATAAAATTCCCAACGACTATAATCTGAGCCAGGGCAGGCAACTGTAGAAGACTACACAGGTGCATGTACACTGTGCATGTGCCTGAATAACTTCAATAGGCACCTGTCACATGTGATATGAAATGAAGCTGAGAAAAATGCAACTTTTGCACTTGTGTATTCAGACAACTGATGACCAAAGCCCAAGCGCCTAAAGATAGATAGGAGACTGTAAAATCTACATCCGTTGGCTGTCACACAAAGTGGGTTAATGCCCAGAAAAGACAAGTTACACACATTGGCACTCAGACAACTGAAGAACAAAGTTCATGCGCCTGATGGTAGACATGCGCCTACCAAATGAACTTTATTCGCCTGCACCAAAATCTCAAGAAAGATTCAAGAAAAAGTTGACTTGAGCTGTGCACAACAGTCAGCTGTAGAAGGCTGGCCAGGCGCCTGGAGATCACCCAGTCGCATGTCCTGCCTTCAGCAGTCGCATGTTGGAAGGCCAAAATCTCCAATTTGAGTTTTTAGTATGGTAAATCTATTGGGTTGGTTTCTATAATAATCCTAAGGCTCGCTAAGATGAATAATGCATATGCATGAACGAACATGACCATCTATAAAGGCATTACAAAATCCTAGACTCAAAAAGAGAAATACAAGTAATAGAAATTACATTGATTACATTTTGCATCTCCTAGATACTAAGGCTTCAAGTTCTTGATGCCTTGATGCTCCACATCATCTTCCAAGCTTTGGCACCTCTTGATGAGCTCTCCTTCATCAAGTTCCAAGCTTTGGCAATGCTACACTTGATGTCCATCCTTGCACCAAGATATTAGTCTGTAATGCTCCTAAGTGATAATACAAGTATTTTCCCTTCAAGTATATGGGAAACTTCATGCATTGACCACTAATTTACCAAGTTCACTTATATGGTCAACTAGTTCACATTTACATCCAAGGAAGGGAATTTATTAAAATGCAAATGAAAGCCGATGGCATACTTGTAAATAATTTAAATAATGAGCTACTCTAATTAGTGATGGCATCCTTGTAATTAATCCATTTAGTTGAATGGGGTGTTTTAATTTAAGGCATGGCAAACTTGTAAATACATTAAACCCTTAAAGAGATCTTTATCTCCTCTCTCTTCTACAACATTCCACTTCATTCTATTTTGTTTTCTTTTTGTTTTTTTTATTTCTTCATGCATTTCGTGGCTCCTAGGGGGAGGGCCGAAACCTGGGAAATTTAAAAAAAACAAAGAGAAAAACACAAAGAGAAAGAAGGAAAAAGGAGAGAAAGAGAAGAGGAGAAGAAAAATTGGAAGAAGGAAAGAAGGAGCCTTGCATCAACACATCAAGAGACATCCTTAGAATTCCTACAACAATCTCCAAAGCATTAGCAAGGTGGGATCCTCACCATACTTCCCATGTGTGTGCATGTGTAGAATTTGATGATTTTACCCTCTCACCTTTAGTAAAATTTGTTTTTTGAATCAAATTGAGTGGTGGTTCAAGCCTAATGTTGGTTGATCTCATATGTTGGGTGTTGATTATTAATTCTTCTACGAATCTATGAGCAAAGTTTATATTTTTCTTGTGTTAGTAGCATGTGCCTCATTGATAATACTTAAGTAGTAATTGGAACTTAGATAAATACAAAGGAAACTCTGCCGAAAATTTTTAGAACATGTCATGGGCCTTACTAAAACATTCTAAGCAATAGAAACCAATGATAGGAAGACTACATAAAAGTTTACTTGCTATCTCTCACAAAAAGTCCGTGTTTAATGACAACCCACTTGCAAAATTACTCTAATTGAGATTTCATAAGAGGGGTTTTGCCAACTTTTGAATTAGAAGCTCTAGATGATTTTAGAGAGTGTAGGAACCCTAAATACCATTATTTACAAGGTCCTACAAGTCCCATAAGCTAACTTTCACTAGGAAGGCGAACTTGTTTCGTAAAAGGAGTTTTGTTAACATTCGACTTTCAATATAAAAAAATTTCCTAGAAGATAACTTATATATATTTATAAACAAACTAAAGCGTGAAGACCTACAATAATCATCAAGTTATCCCACTTTTAAAACCTCAAATTTATAATGTCGACCTTGAATGCTTCATGAAAAAGACCATTTCTACAAGAGGGTTCATTATTATTATTAAAACTTCTCCTTCTTTACAACCCCTCTTTGGTCTATGAGAGTTAGGCCTTGCACCTTATTCTTTGAAGTTTAGCATGGCACCAAAAATACTTAGCTAGCTTTAGAAAGACCCTTTTCTAAAATACTTAGGTTAGTCCCTTGATGATTTAACTTGCTCAATTAGGTTGCATTTTTCCTTTCCTTTTAAGAAGCAAGTGGTGATAATGCTAAAAGGAAGTAGTTCCATCACACTACGTGCCTACATTCCTTAATGTGTGGGTGATAGTTATTATGTTGCATGTTGAATAATTTGTTGCTTGTCGTTAAAATTCATACTCTTATGTCGTAATGAATGGAGAATTTATTTACGTCTTGTGTGAATGACAATGATTATAATGCCATGGCGATGTTTCCTTTATTATGAGAATGTTAGTTGATTTGTTACAATGAAAGATGGATAGCCAAATTTTACTCCATTATGAAAATCCCGATCCAATGTTAAATGTTAAGTGATTAAAATAAAAGCACGTGATGTTTCTTTCCACCCTCAGGTGGGTAAGCATCTTAGGGATGGAGTGGGGGAAACCAAGGCATTAGGTGGACATAGTGTGAACTGGACTTCCGAGGTTGTTTTCTTTGGCCCTCCTACCGTGGGGAGTGGTCGTGCCCCTAGGGGTGTGCGGTTTCTTTGGCCTTTCGAGGTCGTGGCCCTTTGGGTCGTGGAGAGTGGTTGAGTTACGTAGGCTTCTGACGAGCTAGCACGCCAGAGAGTCGGAGATTCTTTCCACCCGCCTTATGGGTGAGGTCCAGTTCCCTTGTGTTCTGCCTGATGTCTAGGTTCCAACAACAAGCATTGACTAACAAATTTAGTATCAACGTGTATGCAGTGATGTGAATGTGGCTTGTGTGGTTGAGTTTCCTACTTGACACGCTGTGACGTGCCCCTTTTCCCCACTCCCCAGGTACAGGTTCCGGGACGACAGCACCCCGGCCGGACTACCGGCGCCCTGAGGGCGACTTTTCCAGGCCAGGAGACCATAGCAGTTAGTAGGGCAGATGTGTAGTGGGTTGGGGGTAGTTTCTTTGTGAGCAGTTACTTTTGTTTTTTCCCTTCAGCTTTTGTACCCCGTGTCACTGGTGGTGGTATATGTACAGTACATGATGTTGTGGTGTGTTGATAGTAGATGACCGGTGCTGCCCACTCGTACGCTCCCGCTTGTCATTTGATGCCGCCTCGCTGTACCTTTTTGTGTTGTGCTAGGGCTTTACAGTTCGTGCCTTACTTTTGCACCTGTTTTTTTTACTTGCCTGTGTTGTTCTAGCAGTTGCAGTTGCCTGCTAATTTTTCTTGCAGAACCTTAACGCTTGGTACCCTCGTACCGCGGCCGTCACCCTGTCCCATTTTGGGCGCCGGGGCGTGACAGGTTTTGTGGTGGCCCATGCAGGTCACCGCACACTGCGATTGTGTAAGGACGACACAGGTAATGCTCCGACACTTCAAGATGCATATGAGGTACTAATTTAAATTTTTTCTGTTTCTCCTCCGCAGTATGGAGGCAGGGAACGGGACGTCTGGCGGCGATGGGACACCTGGAGGATCTGGAGGGACCGGAGCTTCGAGTAGCTCGGTAGACCGGACTTCAGAGTCAACCCTGATGGCAAAGGTCCTGATGGGGATTTTAGACCACTTGCAACGGTTGGAGGACAGGGCAGCTGGACATGAGGCACCTGCACCAAAAGCCCCGAGTTACAAGCAGTTCCGATCTTTGAGTCCCGTGTACTTTTCTGGCAGAGAGAACAGCCTAGAGGCCGATGAGTGGCTGCGTCACACAGAGGATGATTTGACTTTGGCTGGCATACCTCCAGAGGCATGGGTAGAGTTGGTCAAGCGGCAGTTGACCCATTAAGCCCGAGATTGGTGGGATGCCCAGGAGAGGCCTATGACAAGGGTAGTGGAGTGGAAGACCTTCAGGGAGAAGATTGAGGCCCATTACCTTCCAGGGGAGGCGATGGATGAGTTGAGGCAACGGTTCGAGCACCTGACCCAGGACCGCAGGACGGTAGATGAATATGATGCAGAGCTTTCTCTTTTGAGCAGATACGCCCCAGAGTTAATGGCGACGGATGCTACCCGAGCTAGACGCTTCCGCATGGGCCTAGACCCAGAGGTCAGAGGGGATATGGCTACACAGGAGTTGTTGACATACGAGGCAGTGCTTAGCACGGCTCGACGGTACGAGCTACATATGAGGATCCTGGGAAAGCTTCCAGCCGTCGACAGACGACCTGTAGCACCACAGAGAGCTGCTCCTCACCCGACTCACCTGGTGACCTTCAAGTGATCAGGGCATCCGCCAGTACCACAGAGAGGGCCTGCTTGTTCGGGGTGTGGAAAGCCTGGGCATGCAGCCAAGGATTGTAGGGTTATGGGCAGACAGTGCTACACCTGCGGCGAGATGGGGCACTTCAGCAAGGATTTCACCCGACAGAGATAGCCCATGGAGACACCAGTACCAGTAGCAGCTGCATCGCCTCAGTCGAGGGCCCTTCCACCGGCACCGCAAGGGTTGGTCCTTCCACCACCACCGGGGCCGTGACCGACTGCTCCGAGGGGACCTCCAGGGAGGCCTCCACGGCACGACTTTCAGAGGCAGGCTCCTGCTCTGCCGAGGCCGCCGCAGTTTCAGATGACAGCGGTCGAGGCCGAGCGCTCAGGACAAGTGATCGCTGGTATGACCCTAACCCTAGTCCTTGTATTTTATGATTCTATGTTTGGCTATTGCTAGATGATTAGTTGTTTGTGTTGTGCTATTATAGGAATGGTTAGAGTAGCTTCATATCCGGCCTGGTCCTTGTTCGATTCTGGAGCGTCACATTGTTTTTTATCCAAGGAATTAGTGGCGAAGCATTCTATAGTTGTTGATACTTTTGCTGCTAAGTGGAATGTGCATACGGGCAAGGTGTGATATGTAGTGTGTCAGGACTACGGAAATATTCCGTGGAGTTGGGAGGTCGAGAGCTATATGCAGACTTTCTCGTGATCGAACTACCAGATTATGAGGCAGTATTTGGTATGGATTGGTTGGGGATGTTTTATGCGACTATAGACTGTAGATTAAGGAGGGTAGTCTTTCAAATCTCTGGCCACCCAGAGTTTGACTTTTGTAGTGGTACTCGAGCTCTGGAGCCCTTGAAGTTTAAGGCGACGTCCTTGGAGATGAAGATGGAAGCTGAAATAATTTTCCCAAGGGTAGTTCAAGAATTTCCAGATGTATTTCCTGATGATATTTTTGGACTCCCTCCAGATAGGTCCTTAGAATTCACTATTGACCTATTGCCGGGCGCGCAGCCAATAGCGAAGGCTCCTTATCGTATGTCTCCGCCTGATTTAGTTGAGCTTCGCGATCAGTTGACTAATTTGTCTGATAAAGGACTGATATATCTGAGTGTATCCCCGTGGGGAGCACCGGTGTTGTTAGTAAATAAAAAGGATGGAACTCGGAGGATGTGCATGGATTACAGGGATCTGAACAAAGTGACAATGAAAGACAAGTACCCCCTTCCTCGGATTGATAACATCTTTGATCAGCTCGGTGGTTCACGAGTGTACTCGAAGCTGGACTTACGAAGTGGTTATCATCAAGTGAAGGTTCGGGGATCGGATGTTCCAAAGACGGCATTTAGAACTCGGTATGGGCATTACGAATTATTAGTGATGCCATTCGGAGTAACTAATGCACCTGAAACTTTTATGAGGCTGATGAATCAGGTCTTCTTTGATTATTTGGATAAGTTTGTGGTAGTTTTATTGATGATATTTTAGTGTATTCGAAGACTGAGGATGAACATGCTGAGCATTTGAGGATGGTGTTGAATACACTGAGAGAGCATCGACTGTATGCTAAGTTCAGTAAATGTCAATTCTGGATGACAAAGGTCGCATTCCTAGGTCACATTATTACAGGAGAAGGAGTGTCAGTCGACCCAGAGAAGGTCGTTGCAGTAGAGAATTGGCCAATCCCTCGATCAGTCACTGAGATCAGGAGTTTCTTGGGGTTAGCCGGATACTATCGAAAGTTTATCAAGGATTTCTATAAGATTGCCTCACCTTTGACTCATTTGACTAAGAAGGAAGTGCCTTATGTATGGTCATAGGAGTGTCAATGCGCATTGGAGGAACTGAAGCGTCGATTAACCACTGCTCCAGTGTTGACAATTCCTGACCGATCAGGCGGTTTTGAAATTTACTGTAATGCTTCAGGAAAAGGGCTTGGCTGCGTCCTTCATCAACATGGGCGAGTAGTAGCTTATGCTTCCAGATTGTTGAAGGTGCATGAGCAGAATTATCCTACCCATGACCAAGAGCTGGCTGCCGTCATATATGCCCTAAAGTTATGGAGACATTTCTTACTGGGCGAACATGTAAAGATCTACACCGACCATAAAATTTTGAAATATGTCTTCACTCACAAGGAGTTAAACATGAGGCAACACCGTTGGCTTGAATTAAAGGCTGAGTATGACATTGATTTGCAGTACCATCCAGGGAAGGAGAATGTGGTGCCTGATGCTCTTAGTCGACTGCCGGCCATGATGAGGTTGACTACGCAGCCTCAGCTTCGAGGAGATCTAAGACGGATGGATATTGAAGTGATCCTTCCAGGCGAAAGGGTAGATATGTTGGGTTTGCAGATTCAATCCGACTTGATCGATATAGTTAAGGCTGATCAGTTGAGCGATGTGAAATTGAAGCGTATTCGAGAACAAGTCGAGGCAGGGCTTCGGAAAGACTTTTATATTCATGAAGATGGTTCCTTAAGGTTTGTGAACAGGGTGTGTGTGCCAGCGGGAGATATTCGAGAAGAGCTGTGGAAGGAGGCACACAATTCTCCTTATTCTATTCACCCTGGGGGGACCAAAATGTATAAGGATCTACGATGATACTACTGGTGGCAGGGGAAGAAGTGAAGTGTGGCGAAGAGCGTGGCTTCGTGCCTGGTTTGTCAGCAGGTGAAAGCAGAACACCAGAGGCCCGCAGGCTTATTGCAACCCCTTCCGATACCGAAATGGAAGTGAGAACATGTGACCATGGATTTTGTGACTGGTCTACTGCGTACTCCGAAGGGGAATGATGCTATATGGGTGATTATTGACCGATTGACTAAGTCTGCACACTTTATTCCATTTCGACTTGGCCAGTCTACAGAAGTCTTAGCTCAGAAATATATGGAAGAGATTGTAAGGTTGCATGGAGTACATATGAGCATTGTGTCGGATCGTGATACTAGATTTACATCTCACTTCTGGAGAAGCTTGCAGGCCAGTTTGGGGACCCATTTGAAGTTCAGTACCTCATATCACCCACAGACAGATGGACAGTCGGAACTCACCATTCAAATATTGGAGGATATGCTTAGGGCTTGCATGTTGGACTTCAAGGGGTCCTGGGAAGACCATCTCCATCTAGTGGAATTTGCTTACAATAACAGTTATCAAGCGAGTATTGGTATGGCTCCCTATGCGGCTCTGTATGGTAGAAATTGCCGATCGCCTTTGAGTTGGGATGATGTGGGAGATGGTGAAAATTTGGGCCCAGACCTAGTGACTGCTACGGTTGATGTAGTGCAAACGGTTAGAGAGAATCTTCGTATAGCACAAGACCGTTATAAGCACTGGGTAAACACGAAGCGGCGTCCACTTAAATTTCAGCCTGGTGCTTATGTATTCTTGAAGATATCACCAGTCCGTAGGACGATCCAGTTTGGTAAACATGGGAAGTTGCGCCCTAGATATATATGCTCGTTTGAAGTTGCAGCCAGGGTAGGCGAAGTGGCTTATCGGCTAGTGCTACAGCCACATCTTGAAGGCGTACATGATGTGTTCCATGTATCGCAGTTAAGAGGATATGTTGGAGATCCTAGCCATGTGGTGGACTACTCAGAGATTGAATTATGTCCAGACCTGATGTACGAACAGCAACCAGTGGCCATTCTTGATCGACGACAGAAGATGTTGAGGAAGAAGGCTATTAATTTGGTCAGGGTCATGTGGCAACAAGAATCCCCTGGAGAATCAACTTGGGAGCGAGAGGATGAAATGAGGGAGAAATATCCTCATCTTTTTGTTTAAAGATTCTTCGTATGTTTGTCATGTAGATAAAGGACCATCTTGCTTGTTTTAAATTCCGAGGACGGAATTTCCTTAAGGAGGGTAGTGTGTAATGCTCCTAAGTGATAATACAAGTATTTTCCCTTCAAGTATATGGGAAACTTCATGCATTGACCACTAATTTACCAAGTTCACTTATATGGTCAACTAGTTCACATTTATATCCAAGGAAGGGAATTTATTAAAATGCAAATGAAAGCCAATGGCATACTTGTAAATAATTTAAATAATGAGCTACTCTAATTAGTGATGGCATCCTTGTAATTAATCCATTTAGTTGAATGGGGTGTTTTAATTTGAGGCATGGCAAACTTGTAAATACATTAAACCCTTAAAGAGATCTTTATCTCCTCTCTCTTCTACAAGATTCCACTTCATTCTATTTTGTTTTCTTTTTGTTTTTTTTTATTTCTTCATGCATTTCGTGGCTCCTAGGGGGAGGGCCGAAACCTGGGATCTTTAAAAAAATAAAGAGAAAAACACAAAGAGAAAGAAGGAAAAAGGAGAGAAAGAGAAGAGGAGAAGAAAAATTGGAAGAAGGAAAGAAGGAGCCTTGCATCAACACATCAAGAGACATCCTTAGAATTCCTACAACAATCTCCAAAGCATTAGCAAGGTGGGATCCTCACCATACTCCCCATGTGTGTGCATGTGTAGAATTTGATGTTTTTACCCTCTCACCTTTAGTAAAATTTGTTTTTTGAATCAAATTGAGTGGTGGTTCAAGCCTAATGTTGGTTGATCTCATATGTTGGGTGTTGATTATTAATTCTTCTATGAATCTATGAGAGAATTTTATATTTTTCTTGTGTTAGTAGCATGTGCCTCCTTGATAATACTTAAGTTGTAATTGGAACTTAGATAAATACAAAGGAAACTCTGCCGAAAATTTTTAGAACATGTCATGGGCCTTACTAAAACATTCTAAGCAATAGAAACCTATGATAGGAAGACTACATAAAAGTTTACTTGCTATCTCTCACAAAAAGTCCGTGTTTAATGACAACCCACTTGCAAAATTACTCTAATTGAGATTTCATAAGAGGGTTTTTGCCAACTTTTGAATTAGAAGCTCTAGATGATTTTAGAGAGTGTAGGAACCCTAAATACCATTATTTACAAGGTCCTACGAGTCCCATAAGCTAACTTTCACTAGGAAGGCGAACTTGTTTCTTAAAAGGAGTTTTGTTAACATTCGACTTTCAATAAAAAAATTTCCTAGAAGATACCTTATATATATTTATAAACAAACTAAAGCGTGAAGACCTACAATAATCATCAAGTTATCCCACTTTTAAAACCTCAAATTTATAACGTCGACCTTGAATGCTTCATGAAAAAGACCATTTCTACAGGAGGGTTCATTATTATTATTAAAACTTCTCCTTCTTTACAACCCCCGTTTGGTCTATGAGAGTTAGGCCTTGCACCTTATTCTTTGAAGTTTAGCATGGCACCAAAAATACTTAGCTAGCTTTAGAAAGACCCTTTTCTAAAATACTTAGGTTAGTCCCTTGATGATTTAACTTGCTCAATTAGGTTGCATTTTTCCTTTCCTTTTAAGAAGCAAGTGGTGATAATGCTAAAAGGAAGTAGTTCCATCACACTACGTGCCTACATTCCTTAATGTGTGGGTGATAGTTATTATGTTGCATGTTGAATAATTTGTTGCTTGTCGTTAAAATTCATACTCTTATGTCGTAATGAATGGAGAATTTATTTACATCTTGCGTGAATGACAATGATTATAATGCCATGGCGATGTTTCCTTTATTATGAGAATGTTAGTTGATTTGTTACAATGAAAGATGGATAGTCAAATTTTACTCCATTATGAAAATCCCGATCCAATGTTAAATGTTAAGTGATTAAAATAAAAGCCCGGGATGTTTCTTTCCACCATCAGGTGGGTGAGCATCTTAGGGATGGGGTGGGGGAAACCAAGGCATTCGGTGGACATAGTGTGAACTGGACTTCCGAGGTTGTTTTCTTTGGCCCTCCTACCGTAGGGAGTGGTCATGCCCCTAGGGGTGTGCGGTTTCTTTGGCCTTTCGAGGTCGTGGCCCTTTGGGTCGTGAAGAGTGGTTGAGTTACGTAGGCTCCTGACGAGCTAGCACGCCAGAGAGTCGGAGATTCTTTCCACCCGCCTTATGGGTGAGGTCCAGTTCCCTTGTGTTTCGCCTAATGTCTAAGTTCCAACAACAAGCATTGACTAACAAATTTAGTATTAGCGTGTATGCAGTGATGTGAAAGAGGCTTGTGTGGTTGAGTTTCCTACTTGACGCGCTGTGACATGCCCCTTTTCCCCACTCCCCAGGTACTGGTTCCGGAACGACAGCACCCCTGCCGGACTACCGGCGCCCTGAGGGCGACTTTTCCAGGCCAGGAGACCATAGCAGTTAGTAGGGCAGATGTGTTGTGGGTGGGGGGTAGTTTCTTTGTGAGCAGTTACTTTTGTTTTTCCCCTTCAGCTTTTGTACCCCGTGTCACTGGTGGTGGTATATGTACAGTACATGATGTTGTGGTGTGTTGATAGTAGATGACCTGTGCTGCACACTCATACACTCCCGCTTGTCGTTTGCTGCCGCCTCGCTGAACTTTTTTGTGTTGTACTAGGGCTTTACAGTTCGTGCCTTAGTTTTGCACCTGTTGTTTTTACTTGCCTGTGTTGTTCTAGCAGTTGCAGTGGCCTGCTAATTTTTCTTGCAGAACCTTAACGCTTAGTACCCTCGTACCGCGGCCGTCACCCTGTCCCATCTTGGGCGCCAGGGCGTGACAGGTTTTGTGGTGGCCCATGCAGGTCACCGCACACTGCGATTGTGTAAGGACGACACGGGTAATGCTCCGACACTTCAAGATGCATATGAGGTACTAATTTAAATTTGTTCCGTTTCTCCTCCGCAGTATGGAGGCAGGGAACGGGACGTCTGGCGGTGATGGGACACCTGGAGGATCTGGAGGGATCGGAGCTTCGAGTAGCTCGGTAGACCGGACCTTAGAGTCAACCCTGATGGCCAAGGTCCTGATGGGGATTTTAGACCACTTGCAACGGTTGGAGGACAGGGCAGCTGGACACGAGGCACCTGCACCAAAAGCCCCGAGTTACAAGCAGTTCCGATACTTGAGGCCCGTGTACTTTTCTGGCAGAGAGAACAGCCTAGAGGCCGATGAGTGGCTGTGTCACACAGAGGATGATTTGACTTTGGCTGGCATACCTCCAAAGGCATGGGTAGAGTTGGTCAAGCGGCAGTTGACCCATTAAGCCCGAGATTGGTGGGATGCCCAGGAGAGGCATATGACAGGGGTAGTGGAGTGGAAGACCTTCAGGGAGAAGTTTGAGGCCCATTACCTTCCAGGGGAGGCGAGGGATGAGTTGAGGCAACAGTTCGAGCACCTGACCCAGGACCGCATGACGGTAGATGAATATGATGCAGAGTTTTCTCTTTTGAGCAGATACGCCCCAGAGTTAGTGGCGACGGATGCTACCCGAGCTAGACGCTTCCGCATGGGCCTAGACCCAGAGGTCAGAGGGGATATGGCTACACAGGAGTTGTTGACATACGAGGCAGTGCTTAGCACGGCTCGACGGTACGAGCTACATATGAGGATCCTGGAAAAGCTTCCAGCCGTCGACAGACGACCTGTAGCACCACAGAGAGCTGCTCCTCGCCCGACTCACCAGGTGACCTTCAAGTGATCAGGGCATCTGCCAGTACTACAGAGAGGGCCTGCTTGTTCGGGGTGTGGAAAGCCTGGGCATGCAGCCAAGGATTGTAGGGTTATGGGCAGACAGTGCTACACCTGCGGCGAGAAGGGGCACTTCAGCAGGGATTGCCCCCGACAGAGACGGCCCATGGAGACACCAGTACCAGTAGCAGCTGCATCGCCTCAGCTGAGGGCCCTTCCACCGGCACCACAGCGGTTGGCCCTTCCACCACCATCGGGGCCGTGACCGACTGCTCCGAGGGGACCTCTAGGGAGGCCTCCACGGTGCGACTTCCAGAGGCAGGCTCCTGCTCTGTAGAGGCCGTCGCAGTTTCAGATGACAGCGGTCGAGGCCGAGCGCTCAGGACAGGTGATCGCTGGTATGACCCTAATCCTAGTCCTTGTATTTTATGATTCTATGTTTGGCTATTGCTAGATGATTAGTTGTTTGTGCTGTGCTGTTATAGGAATGGTTAGAGTAGCTTCATATCCGGCCTGGTCCTTGTTCGATTCTGGAGCGTCACATTGTTTTTTATCCAAGGAATTTGTGGCGAAGCATTCTATAGTTGTTGATACTTTTGCTGCTAAGTGGAATGTGTATACGGGCAAAGGTGTGATATGTAGTGTGACAGGACTACGGAATTGTTCCGTGGAGTTGGGAGGTCGAGAGCTATATGCAGACTTTCTCGTGATCGAACTACCAGATTATGAGGCAGTATTTGGAATGGATTGGTTGGGGATGTTTTATGCGACTATAGATTGTAGATTAAGGAGGGTAGTCTTTCGAATCCCTGGCCACCCAGAGTTTGACTTTTGTAGTGGTACTCGAGCTCTGGAGCCCTTGAAGTTTAAGGCGACGTCCTTGGAGATGAAGATGGAAGCTGAAATAATTTTGCCAAGGGTAGTTCAAGAATTTCCAGATGTATTTCCTGATGATATTTTTGGACACCCTCCAGATAGGTCCTTAGAATTCACTATTGACCTATTGCCGGGCGCGCAGCCAATAGCGAAGGCTCCTTATCGTATGTCTCCGCCTGAATTAGTTAAGCTTCGCGATCAATTGACTGATTTGTCTAATAAAGGACTGATACGTCCGAGTGTATCCCTGTGGGGAGCACCGGTGTTGTTAGTAAATAAAAAGGATGGAACTCAGAGGATGTGCATTGATTACAGGGATCTGAACAAAGTGACAGTGAAAGACAATTACCCCCTTCCTCGGATTGATGACATGTTTGATCAGCTCAGTGGTTCACGAGTGTACTTGAAGCTGGACTTACGAAGTGGTTATCATCAAGTGAAGGTGTGGGGATCGGATGTTCCAAAGACAGCATTTAGAACTCGGTATGGGCATTACGAATTCTTAGTGATGCCATTCGGAGTAACTAACACCGGAAACTTTTATGAGGCTGATGAATCAGGTCTTCTTTGATTATTTGGATAAGTTTGTGGTAGTTTTATTGATGATATTTTAGTGTATTCGAAGACTGAGGATGAACATACTGAGCATTTGAGGATGGTGTTGAATACAATGAGAGAGCATCGACTGTATGCTAAGTTCAGTAAATGTCAATTCTGTATGACAAAGGTCGCATTCCTGGGTCACATTATTACATGAGAAGGAGTGTCAGTCGACCCAGAGAAGGTCGCTGCAGTAGAGAATTGGCACATCCCTCGATCAGTCACTGAGATCAGGAGTTTCTTGGGGTTGGCCGGATACTATCGGAAGTTTATCAAGGATTTCTCTAAGATTGCCTCACCTTTGACTCATTTGACTAAGAAGGAAGTGCCTTATGTATGGTCAGAGGAGTGTCAATGCGCATTGGAGGAACTGAAGCGTCGATTAACCACTGCTCCAGTGTTGACAATTCCTGACCGATCCGGCGGTTTTGAAATTTACTGTGATGCTTCAGGAAAAGGGCTTGGCTGCGTCCTTCATCAACATGGGCGAGTAGTAGCTTATGCTTCCAGATTGTTGAAGGTGCATGAGCAGAATTATCCTACCCATGACCAAGAGCTGGCTGCCGTCATATATGCCCTAAAGTTATGGAGACATTTCTTACTGGGCGAACATGTAAAGATGTACACCGACCATAAAATTTTGAAATATGTCTTCACTCAGAAGGAGTTAAACATGAGGCAACACCGTTGGCTTGAATTAATGGCTGAGTATGACATTGATTTGCAGTACCATCCAAGGAAGGTGAATGTGGTGCCTGATGCTCTTAGTCGACTGTCGGCCATGATGAGGTTGACTACGCAGCCTCAGCTTCAAGGAGATCTAAGACGGATGGATATTGAAGTAATCCTTCCTGGTGAAAGGGTAGATATGTTGGGTTTGCAGATTCAATCCGACTTGATAGATAGGGTTAAGGCTGATCAGCTGAGCGATGTGAAATTGAAGCGGATTCGAGAACAAGTCGAGGCAGGGCTTCGGAAAGACTTTTGTATTCATGAAGATGGTTCCTTAAGGTTTGGGAACAGGGTGTGTGTGCCAGCGGGAGATATTTGAGAAGAGCTGCGGAAGGAGGCACACAATTCTCCTTATTCTATTCACCCTGGGGGACCAAAATGTATAAGGATCTGCGACGATACTACTGGTGGCAGGGGATGAAGTGAAGTGTGGCGAAGAGCGTGGATTCGTGCCAAGTTTGCCAGCAGGTGAAAGCAGAA
Organism: Scilla litardierei; assembly: GCA_030789695.1. Classification (NCBI taxonomy): domain Eukaryota; kingdom Viridiplantae; phylum Streptophyta; class Magnoliopsida; order Asparagales; family Asparagaceae; genus Scilla; species Scilla litardierei. The sequence continues at coordinate 23,594 of JAULAV010003772.1, forward strand.
CACTAGAGGCCCGCAGGCTTATTGCAACCCCTTCCGATACCGGAATGGAAGTGAGAACATGTGACCATGGATTTTGTGACTGGTCTACTGCGTACTCTGAAGGGGAATGATGCTATATGGGTGACTATTGACCGATTGACTAAGTCAGCACACTTTATTCCATTTCGACTTGGCCAGTCTACAGAAGTCTTAGCTCGGAAATATATGGAAGAGATTGTAAGGTTGCATGGAGTACCTATGAGCATTGTGTCGGATCGTGATACTAGATTTACATCTCACTTCTGGAGAAGCTTGCAGGCCAGTTTGGAGACCCATTTGAAGTTCACTACCGCATATCACCCACAGACAGATGGACAGTCGGAACTCACCATTCAAATATTGGAGGATATGCTTAGGGCTTGCATGTTGGACTTCAAGGGGTCCTGGGAAGACCATCTCCATTTAGTGGAATTTGCTTATAATAACAATTATCAAGCGAGTATGGGTATGGCTCCCTATGCGGCTCTGTATGGTAGAAATTGCCGATCGCCTTTGAGTTGGGATGATGTGGGAGATGGTGAAAATTTGGGCCCAGACCTAGTGACTGCTATGGTTGATGTAGTGCAAACGGTCAGAGAGAATCTTCGTATAGCACAAGACCGTTATAAGCACTGGGCAAACACGAAGCGGCGTCCACTTAAATTTCAGCCTGGTGCTTATGTATTCTTGAAGATATCACCAGTCCGTGGGACGATCCGGTTTGGTAAACATGGGAAGTTGCGCCCTAGATATATATGCTCGTTTGAAGTTGCAGCCAGGGTAGGCGAAGTGGCTTATCGGCTAGTGCTACCGCCACATCTTGAAGGCGTACATGATGTGTTCCATGTATCGCAGTTAAGAGGATATGTTGGAGATCCTAGCCATGTGGTGGACTACTCAGAGATTGAATTATGTCCAGACCTGACGTATGAACAGCAACCAGTGGCCATTCTTGATCGACGACAGAAGATGTTGAGGAAGAAGGCTATTAATTTGGTCAGGGTCATGTGGCAACAAGAATCCCCTGGAATCAACTTGGGAGCGAGAGGATGAAATGAGGGAGAAATATCCTCATCTTTTTGTTTAAAGATTCTTCGTATGTTTGTCATGTAGATAAAGGACCATCTTGCTTGTTTTAAATTTCGAGGACGGAATTTCCTTAATGAGGGTAGTGTGTAATGCTCCTAAGTGATAATACAAGTATTTTCCCTTCAAGTATATGGGAAACTTCATGCATTGACCACTAATTTACCAAGTTCACTTATATAGTCAACTAGTTCACATTTATATCCAAGGAAGGGAATTTATTAAAATGCAAATGAAAGCCGATGGCATACTTGTAAATAATTTAAATAATGAGCTACTCTAATTAGTTATGGCATCCTTGTAATTAATCCATTTAGTTGAATGGGGTGTTTTAATTTGAGGCATGGCAAACTTTTAGATACATTAAACCCTTAAAGAGATCTTTATCTCCTCTCTCTTCTACAAGATTCCACTTCATTCTATTTTTTTTTCTTTTTGTTTTTTTTATTTCTTCATGCATTTCGTGGCTCCTAGGGGGAGGGCCGAAACCTGGGAACTTTAAAAAAACAAATAGAAAACACAAAGAGAAAGAAGGAAAAAGGAGAGAAAGAGAAGAGGAGAAGAAAAATTGGAAGAAGGAAAGAAGGAGCCTTGTATCAACACATCAAGAGACATCCTTAGAATTCCTACAACAATCTCCAAAGCATTAGCAAGGTGGGATCCTCACCATACTCCCCATGTGTGTGCATGTGTAGAATTTGATGTTTTTACCCTCTCACCTTTAGTAAAATTTGTTTTTTGAATCAAATTGAGTGGTGGTTCAAGCCTAATGTTGGTTGATCTCATATGTTGGGTGTTGATTATTAATTCTTCTACGAATCTATGAGCAAAGTTTATATTTTTCTTGTGTTAGTAGCATGTGCCTCCTTGATAATACTTAAGTTTTAATTGGAACTTAGATAAATACAAAGGAAACTCTGCCGAAAATTTTTAGAACATGTCATGGGCCTTACTAAAACATTCTAAGCAATAGAAACCTATGATAGGAAGACTACATAAAAGTTTACTTGCTATCTCTCACAAAAAGTCCGTGTTTAATGACAACCCACTTGCAAAATTACTCTAATTGAGATTTCATAAGAGGGTTTTTGCCAACTTTTGAATTAGAAGCTCTAGATGATTTTAGAGAGTGTAGGAACCCTAAATACCATTATTTACAAGGTCCTACGAGTCCCATAAGCTAACTTTCACTAGGAAGGCGAACTTGTTTCGTGAAAGGAGTTTTGTTAACATTCGACTTTCAATAAAAAAATTTCCTAGAAGATACCTTATATATATTTATAAACAAACTAAAGCGTGAAGACCTACAATAATCATCAAGTTATCCCACTTTTAAAACCTCAAATTTATAACGTCGACCTTGAATGCTTCATGAAAAAGACCATTTCTACAAGAGGGTTCATTATTATTATTAAAACTTCTCCTTCTTTACAACCCCTTGACCGGCGCCCCGCTTACGTCGCGGCGGCGCGGTGTCGTTTACCGCAAGTTTCACGGTTAGTGTAGGGTGCGGGAATATCGAACTCCGGGAGGTGAGGTTGTGCTTGGGTCAGGTAGGACCTAAATCACCCCGAGGGGCGAGCTAGCCCGAATCGGTGGTTGGTTGTCACGAAAGAAAATAAAAGCTTATGAACGAAAAGAAAGTAAACCCGGGACTTTGGTTTCCAACCCGACGAGAGACTCTCGCCAATACGGCCTACGGGTATGGATAGCGATCGGAATTAGGGTCTAATGGTGAGACGTTACCTCTGAAAGTGGTACCGGCGTCCCATGGGCCCGATATTCCGGTCGGTGCCCAGGATGATACACCGGACTTCCCGGATTCGATCAGTGGGCACTCCCGTGTCCATTAACACTGATCGATCCCGGGAGCACTAAGTCCGCAACGATATCTCCCAACGCCTCATCCTGCCGCTCCCGCGTGCTAGGATTTGGCGTCTACGCTAAAGGCGTGAGCTATGGCTAGGGAGTCAACCGCCAAGTTTATTCCCCCTTGGCCCGACGGTCAAAGGCGGTCTTTTTCCCGCCGATGAAAATGAAACGCCCCGCGTAACCGTTAGATTCCTACTCCCTATCGATTTCCTAACCCTATGGACGCATCGGGAAGAGCCCCCGAAGGGGTTTCCACCAAAATCCCAGATTTGGGAACTACTCACAAAAATTCATGAAAAAGCAATCTAAATGAAATTTGACCGTTAGAATCATAATCAGACAATTGCAATGCGGAAGTAAAGGAGTAATAAAGACAATACTAAAAAATTAGAAAGATCTGAAAACTTACTTAAGAGTAACAATTACAGCCGTCACAAGGAAATAAAACAGTAAAAAAATACAACTCTCCCGTTTCTGGAACCCTAGGGGTCCTATATATAGATTTTCGGATCAACCGATCGGGTGACAAGTCAACCGATCGGTTGATCCGTTACAGATAAATTACAGAAAACGGCGAGTTTTCACCCGATCTCACGAACCGATCGGGTGAGTTCTTGAGCGACCGGTTGGATCTTGGAGCTGTCGGGTGAACCGGTCGGTTCGACGCCCGTGTCTTCAGCTCTTTTTCTCAGCTACAGATGAACCGATCGGGTGAGAGTCACCCGATCGGTTGGAATTCTGCTCGAAAAGACAGAGAACAGCCGCCCGCAGAACCGGTCTGTGAACCGGTCGGGTGACTTCGTTGTGGGCTGCGGCGGAGACCGGTTGGTGCACGCGTGCATCACCCGATCGGTTGGAGATGACCAACCGACCGGGTGAGGGGCTGAAAGATGAATACTTTGCCGTTTGACCCCCTGGATCACGCGTGACTTCTCCCGTTGCTCCGGGGACTTGGGATATCATCGTAAAACGTCCCCTACGTGGTCGAACTCCTGCAATCATGGACAAACAAAGAAAAGTGAAAGAAAACGGGAAAATATACGAAAACGAATAAGAGACGGCGGAAAACACGGAGAAACACAAAAGAAAACGTGCGTGAATATATAAAATATAAGCGCACGTCAAAATCCCCCAAGCTGAACTCTTCCTCGTCCTCGAGGAAGACGAGTGAGAGTAGGAGCTCGGAAGGGGAAAATAGAGAGGAAGAAAGAAAAAGAAAACTCTAAGCCCTAGATCGCCCATCAGAGCCAACAAAATCAAAAACCACTCACCTAGCAAGCAAACGCCAAATCACACCACTAAACCTAGGAAAGCGAGTCCAAATAAGTGTCGTGGGTCCACGCAGTGAAGCGCGAGTGAGCGTGGTCGTGTGCTAGCAAATGGTGATGCTTTCTACGGTGTGCTACGAGGCTCGATATACACAAATCCAAGATATGACCCAAATATCGAATCGAATTGAATTAAGCGGCGAATATAAGTTCAAGCATGCATGAGAATAGAGAGAATAGAAGCGTATCATGCATCGGGGACTCCACAACTAGGGTTAAGGAAATCACGCCACTATAGCCTAGATACTAGCTAAAAGGTTCCCAAGCCAAGTGTTTTCGATAACGACGGGGGTTGAGATGATGTGGAGAAGAACACTCGGTGCAAATTCTCGCCTTCCCTTTATTCTTGGCAAGTATGAAAATATTCACACGGGAATTTTTTTGGGTTTTGGGTATTTGCATATTTTTTGGCTTTTTGGCTATACAATCTTTTTCTTTTCTTTTCTTTTTGGGTTTTTCTTTTCTTTTCTCCCATTTTTTTTTTGGATTTTTGGGTTTTTGGCTATACACATGTGTACTCTCCCAAGTGGGAGAACGGTACACGACGAAGGGATTTGCACCAAGTAAAACAAAAAAAAAGAAGTCGAAATCTAAACACTCGGGCAAAGAAGACTATTGTTGCTAAATAGAGCTTAGGCTAAATGGGGTATCCTAGTCCTTAGTTGTGGAATCCCGACGCATGCGAATTGAAGTATACGATATAAATAGCATGCATATAGAAGCAGACATTAGAAGCAAATACCGCATATTCAATATCGAAACATGATAATCTAGGGGTCATTCCTGAACAGGTATATAAAGTAAAACCACAAAGCAGAAGCGCACCAAATGCTAGTCACGACACACGACTCACAAAAAGCTAAGTGGACCCACGATGCGTGAAATGCAAGAGGACTCGAAATCCTAGGGTTAGTGAGTGTGATTATCGATGCAATGCTAGGTGTGTGTGACTTTGTGGCGATTCATCATAGGATTCATTTCTAGGAGAAAGAGCTAAAGAAAGAAGGAAAAAGAAAAAAAAAGAAAAACACGATGGAAAACGACTCAAATAACGTAGAAAAACAACGCAAATGACGCACGAAGTGCGACTCCCCCAAGCTGAAACTTGCATTGCCCTCAATGCAATAAGAGTGAGTACGGGAGGGCAATGAAAATGGGGGGGAATACGCACAGACACGAAAAGAAATGAAAACGAGGAAAACACATAGATAAAACTGAAAACGAAAGAAAAAACAAGATCAAAATCAAACAATACGAAAATAAAAATAAGATAAAATCACACGACACGACACTCAAAAAGTGAAAAACAAACACACACACAAAAAATGAGAAAAACAAATAAAACACGACAGCACACCAAAGTAGACTTCCCCCAAGCTAGACCAGAAAGAGCTAGCGAAACGATATGATCAATGAAATCCAGATATGTGCACGGGGGAGTCAAAAAAAACAAAAGAGGGGAAATCAGAAAATAACACGCAAATAGTCCCCTCCCTCCGACAGAGACAAAGCGGGGCCCCGAAAAGATAGATGGGCACAAAAATGGGGGGGCAAAAGCGGGAGAGAAAAA
>JAULAV010003773.1:0-50004 GCA_030789695.1 Scilla litardierei
GCCGTCAAGAAGTCTCTTGCGGCCTTGTGTCACGTTCAGAGGACTACCCCTTCAGCTCCTCCTCCACCTTCATGCCCCGACTCTTCTGCTTCTATGAGCCGTCAGGAGGCTCGTATTGCTCGATGTGAGGAGATGCTTGCTCGCATCTACGAACATCTAGACATTGATGTTCCTCCTACACTTTCTGACAAGGAGGTCATGGATGTTGCTGAGGATGAGGAGCTTGCTGCTTCTCCAGTTCGTGCCCCTGAGGGTACTTCTGTTGGCACTTCTTCTGCTCGTGCTCCCGAGAGCACTCCTGCTGCCACCATTCCTTCGGTGGACACTCCAGTCGTTCCATAGACTACCACTTCTTCTGCACAGCCTGCTGCTGGTGCTGATCCTGCCTCTGCCTCCTGAGCTTTTGTTGGAGGACTCTCCCATGAGCATTTGGACGATATATCTATTTTGAGAGAGTGGGGCTAGGATATATGGGTGGTTGTGTATTTTTGTATGTTTTTGGTGATACATTTTGATGTCCGTTGTGACATTTGTTGTTGTATGATGTGCACTGCTCTGCTGATGATTGTTATTTTTTGTTGGCTGGATGGATGTATACTTTTTGTTGTATCCATATATATATATATATATATATATATATATATATATATATATATATATATATATATATACATTGTGTTGACATTCATTTCCGTGTGCACATTGTATTTTTGTCTCTGATGTTGACTTCGTCGCTCATCGATTATCTTGATTAAATAGCTTTGTTTGTATGAAAACATAGAATTGTTTTACATGCACTAAATTAGCTAAAAATGTTGATATTGGAGAGTATGTTCCATAACTCAATACGTGAATTTGATTTTGAGTTTTGATGATTTCACTTTTCGCTTTTCGACTATGGTCTCGTTGGCATGCTTTGATATTCTTCGATATATTTTCCTTGGTGTCATTTGGACCGTTGTCGTTTTCTTCGACTCTCGTGTTTAGATTTTTTGTTTAGCCATGGTTGTTGTCGTTGTTCTCCTCCCGCTCTTTTTGCTAATGCCAAAGGGGGAGAGAATTAATAATGACGTTGAGCTAAATGATAATTTAAAGAAATTTACCGTGAATCTAATTTGATATGTTAGATTCAGGGGGAGTGAAGATATAAAAATGGATTCCGATCCTATATTTCAATAATTGGATCATGTTTTATACTTTTCTCGTCTGCTTGATGCTTATGTTTATTATTTAATTCAGAATTAACCAGTCATCAATGCATGGGGAGTAAGTAAATTTCATTTGTATCATTATTATTGATTAATATTTATGTTGGTTTGTCATCACCAAAAAGGGGGAGAATGTTGAGTATTGATTCCCGGATTTGGTTTTGATGATGAACAAACATAAATATCGTGCACTAATTCTCTTTGAGCGCAGTTATGGAGCACGTCGCCAAATTACTTTGTACATCTCAAGTGACGCCCCAAGACTTCTTAAAGCGCGTGATCGTATGACTGAAGCTTCGTTGAAGCTCAAGGAGTTATTTATGAAGTCAAGGGATTCGGATTGAAGCTTTGAAGACGGTTCGTCATGTTTATTTTATTGTCTTCTAGCATCATCGTATAGAATGTTAAGCCTTGAGTAGGACTTACTTAACAATCTTCATAACGCTCATATCTTTGATCTAGGATTGCCTTAGAAGCCATTAGAAACTTTCCCGAAGCTTAGCACTTCATTTCACAGCTTCTTATACATCTTAGTTGGTTCAAGAAGAAGAACCAACCGACTAAATGGCAATCTAGTACGTTGGAAATCCTTCTTGAACCGACTAGTTCTTCTAGTTCAATTCAGCCTCTTCACTGTTGACCAATTAGTCGGTCCAAGAAGGTTCACCGACCGACTAGTTTACTAGTTGTCAAACTAGTCGGTTGGAAATTATTCTCAGACCGACTAGTTATCCTTATATATTTCAGCCTAGCTACTGTTGACTTGTTAGTCAGTCAAAGAAGAATCACCGACCGACTAGTTGTCAAACTAGTCGGTTGGCAATCCTTCTTAGACCGACTAGTTTTCCTTGTGAATTTCAGCTTATCTTACTGTTGATCAATTAGTCGGTCCAAGAAGGTTCACCAACCGACTAGTTGTCAAACTAGTCGGTTGGTGTTTGCTCTTAGACCGACTAGTTCTATCTCTTGAATTCACTATCTTTGCTGTCAACCTTCTAGTCGGTCCAAGAAGGTTCACCGACCTACTAGTTGCAAAACTAATTGGTCAGTGATCCTTCTTAGACCGATTAAGCAGCTTCAGAAATAGATCCGTTGGGCATTTAATGCTACGAATTTTGCTTCTCTCTTCTCTCACTCCTATATATACTTGATGAGCTTAATGCTTGCATTCAAGGCTGGCATTTATTGTGATTAGAGAATCTAAGAGAAAGCATTAAATTCTCATTTCTAAAGCTCTCTCCTCTCACAAAGAATCTCTCCCTACTCTTTGAGCCCTAATTCCTCAAGAGAGATTCTCCTTCATTGTAAGCTTCTCAAGCTAAGAACTTGAATCGAAGTCACCAACTCCTCCCTAGCCATCTATTGCTGCTCATCTTGGTGGAGCTAGGGTTTGGTGCTTGCTTCTTCCTCAAAATCCTTCTTGCCCTAAAATCAATAAGTTTTACTTAAGGCATATGGTTTTGTGGTAAGTATTTCATTGTTTCATTTACATTGATATTTCAGTTTATCTCTCGGTTGTGAGAGAAGTTTGTGATCCCGGTTTGTGGGAGTCACATTTCATTTTGTGTATGATTTGATCTTGTAGTAGTTTTCTACAAGAATTTCATAGTGCAAAACTTGGGTTAGAGGATTCTAACTCAAGTAGCCGGAGGGGATCCGGGTGTCTGGGACGAAGGATCGCCGGTAACAAGTCGGGGAGACTTGGGTGGATCCGAACCCGTTACATCGCTTGTTTGCGCTTGTCTTTTATTGTTGTCAGTTTTCATTCCGCATTGTTGGTTGTGTTTGCACAATAATTAGGAATTATACTCTTGATTATTTTAAAGTACTATTCACCCCCCTCTAATACTTGTGCAGTAGCTATCAGGGCATTACACCAAGTCCATATCATCTCCTTGCGCAACTTCCTCTAGCTGCAACCTCTACCAAGGCCTAAAGAGAATCCCAAGAGCATCATCTTTAACCAACCTCTTGCGGCCACAAGCAAAGCTCTCCCATGTTGCACCCTCCTTCACCTTGCACAAGACACCAAAGAAGCCAACCCTCCACCTTGCGCAAGTCATCCACCAAGCAACTTCCCCATTGCTGCAAAGATCATTGCCATACCCTATTAGCCACAAGCCTATACTCCATCTCCCAATCATCCATAAGCTTGTTGAAGAAGGAGGAAGAAGCCCATCAAGTTGAAGAACAAGTCAGCAACCAAGGAGGAGGGGGACTACCTGGGTTGCGCGCGCACTGTTGCAGCATCCAAGCCAACTGCGCGTGTACTGCTGGACACTGGCTGCACACTGCTCGAGCACTGTTAGCCCCCTGGCCGTGCACTGCTGCTGCACCATCAAGAACAGGTCACAGACTGCTCCTTGTCGCAAGTCTCCATAACCCCAAGAGCTTCCTACATCATCCAGCAAGTCATCATCAAAGGGGGGTGCGCAACTTTCAAGCACAAGGAGGCTGCACCTTTCAGAGAGACGGCCGCAACTTGAGTTGCTGAGGAGACGTGACAAGAGACGACTACATCTTGCCAAACGAGAGTTGGCCCGTGCTGATTGACGAAGACGAAGATGACTACACAAAACTGAGCTTTCTGAACTCTTATTATTACTTTTGTGTAGTATTGTTAGATCTCCGTAGGGGAAACTTTACCGTTTACTTGTAATACTTTGGGTTCTTGTCTAGTGGTGGTCTAAACAAAAGGAACTTGACGGGTGTCGTCAAGTAAGAGCATATATTAGGATTGATAGTGTTGAACACTGTGAGTTGGGTACTGAGCCCGGTGAGTGTAGAGACATTGGTTCTCTATCTATTAAGGTTGTGCATGTACACTATTAATAAAATATTTTCTTTCGGGGATTGGACGTAGGTCGTGATGATCGACCGAACCCGGGTAAATCTGATGTGCATCTGAGTCTGATTATTATTTACCATGCTTGTGTTTATAACTGCGTGTGATATCTTGTGGGTTGCACGAGAATTTTTTTAGCCTATTCACCCCTTCTAGGCTTAGATCCAGATCCAACAGACCGAGCTGAGCTGACCTGTTTATTTTATGGCAAGACCGGACATCAGATGAAGGATTGTAGGAGGATGCTGAACCAATGTCTGATCTGCGGAGCACCTGATCATGCTTCGAGAGACTGCCCCACGGCAAGGATCGTTAAGCACCTGCTAGAGTACATGGACCGGTTCAGCGAGGAGTGCCTGGACCTGTTCAGCGAGGTGCCCCTGGACCTGCTCAGTATGGACCGCCTCTGGTTTCGCAGAACCAAGCCTATCAACAGGCGAATCGGTCGAAGCGACATGCGTCCATTATGACAGCTACAGAAGCTGAGGCTGAGGATGAAGTGATTATATGTAACATCTAGATCTAGTATTTCATATTGCTTTTATATTCAGTCTTGTTAGTAGACACCGTTGCTAAGATTAGTTATTATCATCTCAGGTGTCATCTTAGTAGCTTCCCACCCCGCTCTGACCTTATTTGATTCCGAAGCTTCATTTTGTATCTTATCCCGGAGATTCGTGGTCAAACACTCGATTCCCACATACACACTTCCCAAAAGTTGGAATGTCACTACTAGGATCGGCACGGTGAGTGTTTCCTTAGGATGCAAATCATGTCCTCTGGTGATTTGCAGACATGAGCTCTTTACAGATTTCATGGTCCTGGACACACCCAACTTTCATTCTGTTCTCGGCATGGATTGGTTAGAAACTTTCTATGCTACTATCGACTGTCACAAGAAGAAAGTAGTATTTGAGATTTCAGACCATCCGGTGTTCGAATTCGTCAGTGGAAGTCGTTCGCTCGAGCCTATAAAATTTCGGGCACAGCCGAACAAAGTGATTGTCACATCTATGCAAGTCGAACTTGAGAAGCATGCATTGGTTCGAGATTTTGAAGATGTATTCCTGGAGGATATTTCTGGATTACCGCCTGACCGAGCTCTAGAATTCAGCATCGATTTTATGCCGAATACTCTACCGATCTCGAAGGCACCTTACCGTATGGCTCTTGTAGAACTTGAAGAGCTACAGAAGCAATTGGACGACCTGCTGTAGAAAGGATTCATCCATACCAGCATATCTCCCTGAGGTGCACCGTTCTGTTGTTTGATCGTCCATGAACTAACACCTAGAACTCACCTAGCAATGTCATGAACACCAAGCGCTAAATGTATCCCAAATGCGAATCCCCAGCACTTTACGCAAGCGTACGGTGTCAAGTAATAGCATAAAAGATATCGATCCCACAGGGAAGGTAGAGATGTTATTGTCTTGGGTTATTTTTAAATCTCAGAATGTAGGTAGCAGTCGATTTCGATAAATTGTTTGTTTAGGGTTGTGAACAATTAATAAAGACTAGGGCTTTAGGACTCACCACTAGGATCGTCGAACGTCGATGCTTAGTTAAGACTCTTACGTTGCATTGGTTTTATAGGGATTGTCACATCCAAGATGTGGAATTCATGGTTCTAAGCACCATGAATCTAACATATCGCATTAACCTGTAGGCGCATATGATACGTGCATTAAGAATAGATAATATTCACGCCACTCTCGTGGACGGAATGATCTCAGCTCACGCCACTCTCGTGGGTTAGAGCCTCGATGTATTTTGGTGGCTCTTATTGATGCAATGGCGATAGCCGTTAATTAGTAATATAGTTCTTCGGTGGATCCCATCAAGACACGAGTCGGGCATGGTCACGAGTCCCAATTGATTCCACTAACTCCCTAATTAAGCATATAGGATACTCCTTAAGCCAATCGAATACACTGACCGTGGGCACGGTCTCAGTACGAGTTCTCCTAAAAACTTTGCAAGATCAACCAAAATACTTCCCTTTTATTCCAACCCAATCTAAAAATCCTAACTTTGTATCTCAATCCTAAAATGCATATGCTAATCCATTAGCCCTAGATAGAACTACTCACGTATCATAGAAATAATAACAAGAGATGCAATAGATGCAATGGAATTCATCATGGCAATGGAAAACATCAAAATCAATAAAGAGTGTAGAGAATTGTAACAACGCGTCGTAGAGCAATAGTAAACCAAAGAGAATTAAGAAGACAAGATTCCTTGCACGAAATAGCAATAAAAATCCAAGCTTTTCTTCATACAAAATAGCGACGACACAAATTCTCAAAAACCTAATTAAAACTAAACTAAGAGTTTCTCTCAAGTTCTTCTCTGAAAATAAAGCTTAAAACATCCTTAAATACATAGAGTAACAATCCCAAAAAATCTCAGAAAATCTGGGCACTTGGGCCCACAAACTAGCCTGGTCACGTCGCGCGACTCGGCCGAGTAGAGGAGCCTGCTCAGTGGAGTCAGCTATAGGCTCCCCTTGCTGCTGCTTCTACGTCTGGCTGAAAAGGGCTACTCGGTCGAGTAGTACTCCTACTCGATCGAGCTACAGTAGATCAAAACTTCCTCAAAAACGCCGTTCTGTTTCTTTTCGACTCGAGTCGAGTAGGTGAGCTGCTCGGATGAGTTGATTTGCTGCTCAGTCGAGTTTGGATGCCTTGGAGAGAAGCTCAAAATCTTCATCTGTTTGGTGTGACTGGGGTCAAGTCGGATGTCTGCTCGATCGAGTAGGTCTGAGCCATTTCCTGAGCTATTTCAGCGTGTCAGCTCGACCGAGTAGCTGATGTACTCGGTCGAGTCACCTAGGAAACTGATATCAACTTGGCCATTTCTCGTTCTATTCTCCTCCTCTCCTCTGATCTTCTTCCATTCCTCGGCGAACTCCCATGGAGCCTTGCCAATGACGTCTCGGACGTGCTAGATGTGTCCATGTCCCAAAATAGCTTCAATTCGCTCCAAAACTCCTGAAAATCTAAAAAGCTATACAAAACTTGAAATGGCGTTAGAAGCGCGATAACATATAAAAATATAGAGTTTGGAGGTAAATATGACATGAAATGATGCGATAAAAATATGTAAAATATGGAAACATCAAAATCCCCCAAGCTTACCTCTTACTCGTCCTCGAGGAAGACGAATACGAGGCTCACCGGGCGATGAAAATAAAAAAATAGAAAAACAGAATGAAAGATGGATGGGAGTGCTAGAGTATTCAGTCAGATCTCACGCCATAGCGACATATCACAGTGCTTCGAAAATAGATCACATGCTAATAAGAATTTCATATCTCAGCTAAACATATCACTTGCAAGCATTTAAGACCAAAGGAAGGGATTCTCTAAATTCATGCAATCTATTCATATCCACATCATGCAATTCATAGAGTCTAGTATAAACAAGTTGGTGACACACTTTTCAATGAATAGAGATAAATGAAGTATATAAGAGTCATACCAAGCATGCAACAGAAAATAGAATAAGGATCATGGCATTCATAAATTCATCTCAAATCATGAAAAATCTCCACAGCTAATATATTTCGTGAAGTCTGAGCATTATCAAATATCCCCAAATGTGCACAACTCCACTCTAATGGCATACTCACTCATATAATCAAATGGATTCACCCCCTAAGCTTAGCTTGAGGCATCACATCTAAGGATAAATAAATGAATTTTTTGGCTTTTCCCCAAGTATTTGTGTAGCTTCAAGTAATAGGATATAGGAAGTATCTAGTTATTTAGTTATTTATTTTATTTTTTCATATTGGAGAAATAGGATATACATTTATTTTTGGCTCCTTTTTGGCTTTTTGGGCTTTTTGAAGATAACTTTTTCTTTTGGATTTTTTGGGAATAGTATGCGGTATATGTAGCTGCAAGGGGAGTGAATCCAAGTGACATGTAGAGAATAATAAGATATGTGGAGAAAGAAATAATGCATTACTCGATTCACTTATAAGACGTGCACAATGGTTCAATAAGATAATACTCCAATTAAACTCATAAGCAAGCACATATATTTTCATTCATTTTAACGAATAATGAAGTCATGCGGTAAGGCAGACAATAATAGCATGCATGCAACAGAATGTGAAAAAGATAACAAGGCAGATGCTTCAAATATTTTAAAGATGCGTGAATCTTGGTGCATATCCAACATAGGCATACTAAATACTACTGCATACATTCAGTTTCAATTCATTTCATGCATTCATAAAGAGAGATCATCAACAGAATATATATGCAAGCATATGAATAGTAAGAACTGAAACACTCTAAGTACCATGTCAAAAGTAATAGCATCGTGATAGCTACTAAAGCTAAGAGAGATATCATCACATGTAATATATCTACCAAAAGGGGAAAAGAAAGGCGGAGAAAATAAAATAAAAGCATGCATGCAAGCATACCAAACATGGAAAATATGATGCTAAAAAATGAAACGGTGAAAAAGTTGTAATGCCCTATGTGTGAAAATACTATGATTGCGTGCCTTGGTATATGTATGAAGTGAGATGTGTATATATTGGTATATGAATATTGATATATGAATGTTGGTGTATGATAATTAGTGTATGAATATTGGTCTATATGTTAGTATATGAAGTATTACTACTAAGTGCTAATAGTGAGAGTATATCTTATTGTGGTTAGTGCTAAGTATTATTTGGATGGCCTTGTGTATTGGTGGGATGTATTATTAATAATAGTAGCATGGTACTACTATTATGTTATTTAATAGCAATGTTGTTGTAAGTGTTAATGAAAGTATTAATATGGGTGGTATTGGTTGTTGTTATTAGTATGCCTAAAGATATTGTTATTGGTTTTGGTATTGTTGGTGTTGTAATGAGATTATAATGAGATTATTAATCTTACTATTGTTGCCTCGTTGTGGGTATTGTTTTATTATTAATAATGAAAAGATTATTATTGTTGTTGTTGTTATTGATATTATTATTGGTGTGTTTATTAGTAATGATTATTATTAATATAGTTGGGCCTTAGCTAATTTTATTAGCTAGTGGGTTATTTGTTGGGCCTTGTTCTTGGGCTTGAGACATTAGAATGAGAGATGAGATTTTTATTATTAAGGATGTTATTTTTGTAATTAAGTTTTAGGAGAGAGTGTGTAGTAGCATGTCATGTGTAGAGAATGGCATACTTGTAATTAGGTTTGGGTTGTGTGTATAAGAGGGATGAGAAGTTTGTAGAGGGTGGCAAACTTGTAAATAAATGGAAGCTTAGAAGAAATATCTTTCCTTTTTAATTATTTCTCATTCTTCTACATTCTTCTAAATTCTTCTCATTCTTTCCTTTTCTTTTTCTTTTCTTTTTCCTTTTTCTCCATTTTCTTTCCTTATTGGGGGAGGCGAAATTTACTCATGCACAAAAAAAAGAAAGAAAAAAAAGGAAGGAGAGAAAAGAAGGAAGGAGCAGTGATGAAGGGAGAATTAAGGAGGAGCTTGTAAAGGAAAGAGGAGATGATGAAAAGAGGAGCTAAAGGCCTTGATTGAAGGAGGAATAAATGGAGCTTAAAGAGGAAGGGAGGAGGATTTCATCATCCCAATTTGAGGTAGGAAGCCAACTTTCTCTATTATGTTATTTGCATGGCATGTTGAATTAAAGATCTCATTTTGTTGTAGAATTGCATCTTTTAATTAAAGTAAGCATCTTTATAATTTGATGATGTTAAATTTAGTTCCTTGTTAATTGGTTGTGTAATACTTGGCAATATGTTACCTTTAATAGAAATTTATGAGAAAAATGATAACTTTGTGTTGTTAGTCCACTTCATTTGTTGATTCATGTGGCAAAGTTGTGATCTTTATGGTATTATTTGCAAATTGCCATCTTTTTCATGCAAGTTGTTCTCTTTTTCATGCAAGTTGTGATCTTTATCAAAGTTTGATGCACTTGTTGTCGTTTGAATGAAGTAGTCATGCTTTAGTTGGTCATTTATTCTTGGATCATGTTCAATGTTACTAACTTCATGGAAAAAATTGTGCTAATGAGAGTAGAGTTGTATACTCCTCATGTTGTGAGGAAGAATGGTTGCTAATTAATCTTGGCCATGAGTTTGTTTGGAAAATTGCGAGGCTTAATGAAAAAGAGAAAAGAAATGAAAAGGAGAGGAGAATACTAAAGTATTGACTAATGTTATTGGTATAGTTCTTGTAACATGAATGTGGGACCTTAGTTGTTATACATGGTGGGAGGGATGTGGTGGACATGGCATGCATTCATGTTGGTGGTAATGTGGTATGAGTTGTGGTGGTATGGTGGGCATGGCACGATGTGCATGACATCTTGTTATGATGTTGATTATGATGTGTTGGAAATGTGAATTAAATATTTTTATATGAAGGCATGCTATGATGACCCATGAACCATGCATGTATAAGGCTATTGTCCCATAGCCATGAGAGACTCTCTTGTTTCTATAAAGTATCATTTGTACCTTGGAATGATGTTATAACTCACTTCATTTTTGTAGCACTTATAACTTGCTTTATGTTTCAACTTGGTGCTTGATGTTTACTTGTAGTTTGCCTCATGCTATGTCATGGATGTAAAGTAGTTGCCATTGCATCCTTTAATGCCATGCTCATATGTTTTATAGCATGATTCCCTTGCTTATTCCATGTTTCATTTGCACATTGCCATGGTTGCATGTTAAGTAGTCTCATTTTCATAATAGCATGCTAGTGGAAGTTGGTAATTCCTACTGGTCACGCGATGACATGTCCCCGTTGATATTTTTTAGGTAATTGGCAGTTGGAGAAGCTTAGTTGGCAGAGTTTGGGATTGGAGCAGTGTGGGGGATTGATTTTGGGGGTGTTGAGTTGTATTTGGGTATGGTTAGGAGATGTTGCTAATGAGAGGTGTATATTGATGTTATATGTTGTATGTAAATTTGAGTTATATGTAAGTTGTAAACGAACTTTGTTTCTAATAAATATGAATGATGTTTTAATATATGTTGTTCTTATTTGTTGGTTTTAGTTTGGTGGAACTGGAGTTGCATTAATTATGGAGCATTACGTGTACTGCCCAGCACGGGCACAGTGGGCCTGCTAGTGTATTCGTATTGTAATTCTCTTTTCATTTTGTAACACTCGCTTCTTGGGGTATCCTGGGGAGCGGTGCGTTACAAAAGTGGTGAAAAATAAAAATAAAAAGGGTGTAAAATGAAAGAAAGTGAAAAAATGATAATAAAAGAGATAGCGCTCATCCCCAAGCTAAACACAGCAGTGTACTCACTACTGAGAACACGATGGCAAGAAGGAAAAATGAGACCATGGTAGGCGGGTGGTAAAGAAAAGAAAGTAAAATAAACGAAACTATGCAAATAATAAAAGCAAAAGTGCATGTCCTAATGCCTAATATGCAAAAGTATGAACAAACAGGCAGATGATGCAAATGATGTCATGATGCAGGTGTAAATGCAAAATGATGGAATGTATGCAGTGGTGCAAAAATGTCATCCCCAAGCTATGCAAGGTCAGGGCCCTTAAAAGACAGATGGGCACAAAAATGATAAGGGTGACAGGAGCAAAAATAGTGAAAAGATCAAGCATCGGCATCATCCTCTGGAGGTGATGATGGGTCCAACTACTAGGGACCAGAAATAGGAACATCGGGCACAAAATGTGAAGGCTCGACAGGTGAGGAAACAGAAGGGATAACAGGCTCAGACAATAGTGTAATAGCTAGAGTGTCGATAGGTGTAGGAACGTGTGTGTCGACAAGAGAAGTCTCCAGCAGAGGTGCAACCAGCTCAAGGGTAGAAGTGACAGGCCAAGCAGAAGCCAGAGAGTGGGACACAGTGAGCAATGCATGAGGTATAGAAGGGACATGGTCTGGCCTGGGAGGAGGGGCTGGTGCAAGTATGACACTGGGTGCATGCTGATGCCTAAGAATGTCAAGAATGGAGGTGAGGTCCCGCTCCACGAACTGCTGACTAGTCTCAAAATGTGTGAGCGCTATCCCAAGCGTAGGAGATCGAACAAGTAATAATCCTGGTGAGTCCAGGTATCGTATCCACGGCACAACTGACCTGCAAAACCACGAACTTTAGTTTATAAAGAATACTAAAACGATAATAACCAACCACCTATCCGGTATAAAGATATGGTATCAAGAGTTTAAAATAAAAAAAGAAAATCAAACGATAGTTACAGTGAATTCAATATTGGTGTACTAATATACAGAGTATGCGTTGGTTGTGATTTCGTTAGGGTATATGCAATCAATGATTATTAATATCTTTTCTATAACTCAACGTTTCATCCGGCTAGGGCATGAGAACGTCGGAAAGTATGGCGATAAAGCGCATAAAAACGTGCCAAAGAGTAATCGCGTATAACGTCGATTTCATAAGGAAAATACGCACAAGTGCCCTCTCAGGTCATAATACGTCCTCTCGGATCGCATCACGAATAAGTCTTACTCAGATCATATTCAATTCAAGCATGCCCACGTCTCTGTATAACATACTCAAACAAGATATATGTAGAAATCGACAAAATACGTGATTATAACATGCAAATAGGGCGAAAAGATATTGAAATCAAAGAATACGACACCCAAACTACATCACAACAAACACATATGAAGATTAACCATGCATGAAGAGAAAAGATTCTATATTCATCGACACATACATCACCAAAAGCTCAAAATACACGAAGAATACTCCAAATACAAGTCAAATACGTGAAATACAAGGCTAAAGATTGGAAAAATATCACCAATTCTCTCCAAATAGCCCCAGATCTCCTTCAGATGATAGTTATGGCCTCTGTCTCCAGGGCCTCCGAATTTCACGCCAAAATACAGCTCCTAGAGCCCCCAATACACAATAATACGAAACCCTAGGCCAAAATACAATTATATAGAGAGTATTGCAGGTTTTAAGTTGCTAACGGTTTCGAAAACCGCACCCAATTAACATAAAAACCCAAACCCGCAGATCGCCTCAATTCCTGGCCGCCCGATCTAGGCAGGATCGCACCGATGATGGCCACGTGTCCTAGCGGATCCTCACATCGCCGCTCTATCCGACTCCGAAGCGGAGTTCGCCTGGGCCATTGGATCAGCAATCAACGACTCAGATCTGGCCACGTCACCCGTTGATTTCGAATTTGAGTGCTCGCTTTCGGACCGTTGGATCGAGATCCAACGGCTACTTACTTGTCGCGTCGCCCGCTAAGACGCCCGTTTCGCTGCTGTCCGATTGAGCGGGAATGCACAGATGGTCGCCACATGTCCTCAATTACACACGCTCCGCTCTGCTGTGTTGGGTTGACTTCATCTGTTCGATCACGGATCGACGGTCCGTAGAAGACCGCGTCACCCCTTTGTCTGTGTCATCGGATTGAAGCGAGGACGACCAGATTTCTGTCACGTGGCCCGCCTGTAGAGATGAGCGGCCGTATATTTGTAGTTACAGTGTATTTAGGCCGTATTTAGGCCGTATTTCATCATTCAAATAGTATTCTGCATTCAAAAATTCATAGTAATTAGCACTGATCTCATAAAAATACAAATAAATAGTCGTTGGAATCGTGAGATCGAGATCTTCTCATGAAAAATACTAAAAGGGCAGAAATCATCAATATACTGCTGTTTTGTGCTTAAATCAAGTGATTGCTCTAATAAATAAGGCTATTCAAAATAGAATCTTATTAGAGACCAATTAAGCATCATATACACACAAAATGTTGCTAGATAAGGGGTTAATTATGCAATATTCACACCGAATCACACCCCCAACTAGCGATTTGCTAGTCCCTCGCAAAAAGAGCGATTAAGTCAGATGATTAGTAAAACAATAAATTCTATCAATCGTTTATGGCATGGCTCAATAATACGCTTTCCAACATGATTTTGACCATCAATATACAAAATCCATGAATAAGATCAATCACATAATATTTTCTCTAATTTAATTTGAATAAATAACATGCAAGCATCATTTTGCGCAAGCGAAAGTATAACACATCGGTATATTCTAGTTTTCTCTTTTCTAAGGAATTGGCATCTCAAAAAAGACCGTTCAAATCATGTGTATTGAAGTTGCTTAGTTTATTCATCATTTCTTTCTTTCTTTCTTTTTTTGACGACTTAGAATGATACATGTAACGAGCTTTCAGTTAATGATTTTTAGGCCAGACGACCTTCGGACATTAGGCTTAGAAGAGCCCCTCGAACTTAATAACTTGAATCATCTAAGTTTTATTTTCTCTTTTTTGAATGCACTCCAATTCATCCATCTTTCGACGCGAATCTCCAATGCTTCCTGAGGCACGAAGACTCGGCTAATTAATGAACTCAAGGGAACGATGCTTTTTTTCTTTTTCACCTTTTTTTCTATTTTTTCTTTTTTTTCGTTAGCAACTCAACACCCATAAATATGAACACAAACATTAGTAACAAAGGCCAAATTTCCCTTCAACTTGAAGACTGTTCTAATAAATCGTGTATACTTAAGCTTTTTCATCACCGTAGCATGCATGAAATAAATTCAAACTATTTTGTGATATTAGTCATGTCAATTGAAAGTTTTCATGAATAGCATATTAACAGTAATTCCATGAAGAGAAAAATAATTAATTCAAGCCATAAACGATTTTTAGAACTCAATCAATGCATAATCATCCGCATTTGTGGTATGTGAAGGAGTTTTAAATGATGAGGATTGGTGATTTATTTTTTCTTTCGCTTTGTTTTTAAAAAAAATCCTAAAGGTCTCATACACTCACCCCAACTAAAGATGGACATTGTCCTCAATGTCAAAAGGGGTACGAGTTTATTCAAAAGCAAGCATCCTGAAATGCATATAAAATCTATACTAATGGAAAGAACACACCGTGGTCAAATGGAAGATCACGGATCTTTAATGGTGGAGGAAGTTGTTCTATCTGCTCCTTGTGCTCCTCGGCGAGTAGTCTTCCTCCACTAGCTAAACTGGATCCCAGCAACGTTACTCCCAACATCTCTATAAAGTAGTTAACTGTATCCTGCAAGAGATGAGTCACGTCAATCCAATTTATTATTAAATTATTTTCAATAAAAATATTCCAAATGTAGTTATCAAAGTAAGTGAAATTAAGTAAAGCATATTGATGACTACTCCCTGAAAGTTGTGCACTGCTCTCGGTATGATGCTCAGTCATTGAGGGGAGGGATGAATGATTTTGGGAAAAAACTGGGGAAAGAGTGGTTCGGGCTCCATAGCAATAATCTCTAGTCCCATGTCCCTAGCTGTCTCCTCCTCCTGCTCATCCAAAATTGCTAGCTCGTCCTCTCCTTTGCACAAACTTCCCGCCATGTTGATATTTTTATTCGTGACCTCATCGTGACATGGTTCGCTTGATATACCTGCAATAGAAGATGAACTCATATTAGATTCTTGAAATTGAATTTCAAAAGAATTATTTTCTTCTAAGAAAGTGGCAATCAGAGTACGATTCTTAATGAATTGATGAATTTGCCGACTCTGAGCAAGGAAGTTTTCTTGGAATTGATGGGATGTAGCCTCCTGTGTCTGAATGAGCGAATAAACTTCCTCTTTCAAGGGTTGCAATGGTGCATCTACACTTTTCTCTCCTTGATCAAGGCATGAAGGCGCTGTTGAATCACGCTATGAAGTCTCATTAATGGTCTGATCATTCTCGTGATGTACTTCCATGCCTCTGTCGGCGTCATGACTCCCAAATATTCCTGCAGCTGTGGTCGTAGTCCAAATAGGAAAGACTTCATAGGCTCTTACTTTGTGTACCCATGATGCGGATAGCTCGATACTATGTCAGTGAACCTCCTTCAGGCCTGAAAGAAAGTTTCACAATCTGTCTAATTAAAATTAACGATCTTGAGCTTCTCCATCCTATGCTTGTGTGCAACATTGTGCTTTGCATTATACCTATTATTTGTGCAATAGAAATTCATGTATTCCATTTTACGGTGTATTTTGGCTGTATTTAGGCCGTATTTCATCATTCAAACAGTATTCTGCATTCAAAAATTCATAGTAATTAGCACAGATATCAGAAAAATACAAATAAATAGTCGTTGGAATTGTGAGATCGAGATCTTCTCATGAAAAATACTAAAAGGGAAGAAATCCTCAATATATTGCTGTTTTGTGCTTAAATCAATTGATTGCTATAATAAATAAGGCTATTCAAAATACGATCTTATTAGAGACCAATTAAGCATCATATACACACAAAATGGTGCTAGATAAGGTGTTAATTATGCAATATTCACCCCGAATCAACTGTTGAAAAGTAGAGAGCGAGGCTGAGAGGGTGTCAAAGGCACACCTCAGGGTGACAACCTCAGTCTCCATCACAGAAAGACGTGTGTCCATGGTGCGGAAGCTAAGGGGTGGGCATGAACTACTAGAGGCCACCCTCGTAGAGTTCCCATAGGCAGGTGATACCTGGGGTCTGAACTGAAAGTCAGGGGAGGGCGGCCTAGCAGTGATTTTGGAGGAAGAGGATGTGCATGGAATGGATCTGAGATCCGGTGCAGAAACAAAAGCAACAACAGCATTAGAAATGAGAGACATCGTGGCTACAGAAGTGGTGACAGACACCACGACACTCTCAGAGAAAACTGCTGATGCTAGTACAGAAGTGGTGCCCGAAAGAGAGACTATGGACCCTAGAGTGGTAGGAAGGGAAGTGAGGAGGTCCACATGTGCAGGAAGAGTGCTGGTAGGGACATGCTCCGATATGGATGAATCGGTAGGCTCAGGAGCAAAAGAGACTACTGGCTCTGAAGGGGTGAAAGAAGTGAAATCGAGAGCAGTAGAGTCAACCGTGCCCTCTGGTCCAGGCATGGCAGAGACAGAGGTAGCGACCTCTGGGGTAGAGGTGTGGACAGTCCCCAGGGTCTCTACGGTGGTGGTGGTGGTGGTGGTGGTGGGAGCACTGACAAAAGTGGAAACAGAAGTGCTCCCATGGGGTGGATGTGCTGGGTGGGTTGGCTTGGCTGCCACGAGGGCAGCAATGTCAGGCTCATTCTCGTCAGAACTGAGAACCCAGTCGTCGATGTCGACGACGACTGGTGCTCCAGGTGGCTCGAGGACGTGGGTGGGGGGAATAGGAAAAATGCGGGGAGTGAGCCAGTCAAGCATGACTGGGGCGACAAGGGTGAGGTCGGGGCAGGGCAGGTGGAGGTACTGCTCGTGGTGGGCGCCTAGAAGGTAAATCCAGTGACGCTCACCGTACGGCCTGATGATGGATATGCGGGTAAGCACATCCATCGTCAGGCGTGTAGGCCTTGTGGGAGTCACTAGACGTGCAGGGAGTGCGAGGCCGAGCATCTGGGTGAAAATGGTAAAAAAACCACTGCAGCAGATATCGATGGCGACGTGGGTGGTCTAAAGAAGGCGATGACACAGCCAGTGTGCTGCGTCGGAGAGTAGGAAAGGGTGGAGGGTGCCGTCAGGGTGGAAGCACATAAGTCTAGTCATCCCTATAAGATGGGAAAGCTCGGGTAGGGAGAGTGTCTCGACCTCTGGCCTAGAAAAGAGAGTGGTGGCGAGGTGGCACTGGGCGTAGCGGAGACAAGGGTGGATGATACTAGAGGATTTCGCGCTGCTAGGGTGATATCCACGCAGACCTGTGATGCGATGCCAAAACTGCTCAGCATCAAACGCGGTGGGCTCGAAGTCTGTGGAGAAAGCAAGTGTGCGATCGGGGATGGCGAAAAAGTGGAAGTGGACAGGGATCATGGCATGCGTGACCACTACATCATGGTCAAGCAGCCGGAAGCTAATGCCATCACTCGTTGGGGTGACGAAAATAGAGCTCAACGCCTCAAGTGTGAGGCGTGTGTAGGTGCAGGCATGGGTGGCTAGGAAGCGGTCAAAACCAATGACCTGGTAAAGCCAGTGGACACCCTACAGGATTCCAAGGCGCTGGAGTGTGTGGATGTGAGCGAATCGGGTGGGGACGATGGTGCGGTAGGACATGGCTAGGAAACGCTTACGGTGAGCATCGTCCCTGAAGACGATATCATACGTCCTCAGGGTGGGTGGTGGTTGAACAGGACGGGGTGGAGGAGTAGTGGTCGGGATGGGAGGAGTGGTTGGGTGGGTGATATGTGGTGCCTCTATGGCTAGAGGCACGGGTGTAGTGGATTGTGATGAGTCGGACGAGGACGATGAATCGTCTAAGTACGACTCGGGTGTGGGGGAAGGTGAATGCCATGGGCGTCGTGCAGGCCGGGAAGAGGAGGGACTAGAGGTGGCCTTCCTCTTTGCCGGTCGAGGCTTCCTCAGCCTAAGGCGAGGATGCATCATGCGAGAGTGGCAAATTACGATGGTATGGTAATAAAAATAAGGTGTGGAAGGAGTATACCAGCACCGAGCGTAGCTGCGAAAGTGGAAGTGGAATGTGCATGTGCGAAGCCTTGTGTCCAAGCGATCCCCTAAGCATATCCAAACCTAGCTCCTCGGATCCTCGAAGAAGCTCCAAGTGTACCTGCAATAAGATATGAAGAGACTATTAGGCAAGTTTGGAATTTAATCGGGTTTGGGGATTAAAAATAGGAAAAATTAGGGTTGGGGGTGATTCGTATATGGAGGGGATAGGGGGAAAGAGAGATGAAGAAGATGGGGGTAGGGGGCTGCTCGGCCCGATCACAGTGTGTGGTCGGGCAGGGTGCTCAGGCGACCGCTCGGTAAAGCTACGGCGAGCACCAGAGCAATGGGCGGGGCTAGGGGGTGTGTGTGAATTAGGAAATGAAGGGGGAAGATTGATGGGGGTGGGGTGATGCGAGGGGAGGGGGTTGACTACCCATCCAGTAGCCTTAGAAAAGACTACTCGTGCATCACAGCAATAGATATAAGAACGCCAGAAAACTTCATTGTATGCATCAAAGTGATATTCAATAAGCAATTAATAAGAAGAACTAAAATAGAATTAAAGAGAACAAAAATACTTATCTTGATACAAGGGAGGGGCCTAGGGTGTAGCCTAACTCCCAAAAGATCGTCTTCTAAAACTTCTTAGAACTCTCTAAAACTCTCCATGGTCACCCTCTAATGACGGCTACAATTATATATATAGTCCACTTAAAACCCTAGCAAATAACCCAAGAAACCCTCTAAAATTCGTGACCAAAACCAATTATGGCCGCAACTTAAGTTCTGGGCCCGCTCTGACTCGGTCGAGTAGCCCATGCTGCTCGGTCGAGTAGCTATTTCAGCACTGTAGCGTCAACTTGCAGAAATTTTCCAGATTTTATCCGACCTCCGATTGGTGCATTCTTAGAGGCGTTGAAACCGTTATTAAGTCTACTATCCAGGAAAAATATGAGAAAAATACTTTACTTGCTGAAATAATAGCAGATTTCAAAAGAGTGAGAGGATATCTGAAAATCTGGGCGCTTGCCTTACTCGATCGAGTAGCCTTCGTGCTCGGTCGAGTAGCCTGCCTGCTCGATCGAGTCATCAATGGATCTAAGCTTCTCCTTAAATTGTCGTTCTGTCTGCTCGGGTCGAGTAGGTCCTGCTCGGTCGAGTCATCAGGAAGCATGTATTCTTCGTCCAAAACCTTGCTCTGCCTGCTCGGGTCGAGTAGGTATTCGGGTCGAGTCACCTCTCTACTCGATCGAGTGTCTCATGCACATCTCCTGGCTGAATCCGTATGTCAGCTCGACCGAGTAGCCAAAAACTTGGTCCCCCGTGAACTAACACCTAGAACTCACCTAATAATGGCATAAACACCAAGTGCTAAATGTATCCCAAATGCGAATCCCCGGTAATTTACACAAGCGTACGGTGTCAAGTAATAGTATAAAAGATATCGATCTCATAAGGAAGGTAGAGATGTTATTGTCTTGGGTTATTTTTAAATCTCAAAATGTAGGTAGCAATCGATTTCGAGAAATTGTTTGTTTAGGGTTGTGAACAATTAATAAAGACTAGGGCTTTAGGACTCACCGCTAGGATTGTCGGACGTCGATGCTTGGTTAAGACTCTTACGTTGCATTTGTTTTATAGGGATTGTCGCATCCAAAATGTGGAATTCATGGTTCTAAGCACCATGAATCTAACGTATCGCATTAACCCTTAGGCGCAGACGACACGTGAATTAAGAATCGACAATATTCACTCCACTCTCGTGGACGGAATGATCTTAGCTCACGCCACTCTCGTGGGTTAGAGCTTCGATGTATTTTGGTGTCTCTTATTAACGCAATGGCGGTAGCCGTCAATTAGTAATATAGTTCGTCGGTGGATCCCATCAAGACACGAGCCGGGCATGGTCACGAGTCCCAATTGAATCCACTAACTCCCTAATTAAGCCTATAGGATACTCCTTAAGCCAATCGATTCCACCGACTATGGGCATGATCTCAGTACGAGTTTCTCCTACAAACTTTGCAAGATCAACCAAAATACTTCCTTTTTTATTCCAACACAACCTAAAAATCCTAAATTTGCATCTCAATCCTAAAATCCATGGGCTAATCCATTAGCCCTAGATAGAAAACTACTCATGCATCATAGAAATAACACCAAGAGATTCAATAGATGCAATGGAATTCATCATGGCAATGGAAAAAATCAAAATCAATAAAGAGTGTAGAGAATTGTTACCAACACGTCGTAGAGAAATAGCAAACCAAAGAGAATTAAGAAGACAAGATTCCTTGCGTGAAATGGCAATAAAAATCCAAGCTTTTCTTCATACAAAATAGTGACAGCACAAATTCTCAAAAACATAATTAAAACTAAACTTCTAGTTTCTCTCAGGTTCCTCTCTGAAAATAAAGCTAAAAAGTCCTTAAATACATAGGGTAACAATCCCAAAAAATCACTGAAAGTCTGGGCACTTGGGCCCACAAACTAGGCTGGTCGTGTCACGCGACTCGGCCGAGTAGAGGAGCCTGCTCGGTCGAGTCAGCTACAGGCTCCCCTTGCTGCTGCTTCTGCATCTGGCTGATACGGGCTACTCAGTCGAGTAGTCCCCTACTCGGTCGAGCTACAGTAGATCAAAACTTCCTCCAAAATACCGCTCTGTTTTTTTTCAACTCGGGTCGAGTAGGAGAGCTGCTCGGTCGATTGCTTTGCTGCTCGGTCGAGTTGGGATGCCTTGGAGAAAAGCTCAAAATCTTCATATGTTTGGTGCGACTCGGGTCGATTCGGATGTCTGCTCGGTCGAGTAGGTCTGAGCCGTTTCCTGTGCGATTTCAGCGTGTCAGCTCGGCCGAGTCGGTCAAGTCACATGGGAAACTGATCTCAACTTTGCAATTTCTTGTTCTCTTCTCCTCCTCTCCTCCGATCTTCTTCCATTCCTCGGCGAACTCCCATGGAGCCTTGCCAATGACGTCTCGGACGTGCCAGATGTGTCCTTGTCCCAAAATAGCTCCAATTCCCTCCAAAACTCCTGAAAATCCAGAAAGCTATACAAAACTCGAATTTTGCGTTAGAAGCGCGATAACATATAAAAAATGGAGTTTGGAGGCGAATATGACATGAAATAATGCGATAAAAACATGTAAAATATGGACACATCATTGGTCACAAAGAAGGACTGTTCGAGAAGGATGTGGATGGACTATGGGGAGCTGAACAAAGAACATGTTACCTCGCATCGAATACATCTTCGATCAATTCGCTGGAACACGAGTTTTCTCGAAATTGGATCTCAAGAGTGGATGCCATCAGGTGAAGGTCAAGAATGAAGACATCTACAAGATGGCTTTCTGGACCAAGTATGGACACTATGAGTTCGTTATCATGTCATTCGGTGTGACCAACGCCTCTGTGGTATTCATGAATCTCATGAATCTCATATATTACAAGTTGTTGGATACATTTGTGGTGATATTCATTGATGATATATTGGTCTACTCGAAGAGCGAGGAGGAGCATGCCGAGCATCTGCAGATTGTTTTGTAGACGCTTCGTCGTTATCAGTTATATACCAAGTATAGCAAGTGTGAATTCTGGTTGGACCGAATTGTTGCGAGATGTATGCCCTCGAGGAAATTTATCTCCATGTATCTAGACGAACATCTTGTTCGTGATTACAGTAAGCTGTATGGTAAGAATTTATCTAAGTTAAATCATAATGTAGTTATCATTAGATAGTAACTTAGGTAAAGTCCTGAGACTTAATGCGAGGTCAAACATATATTGAGATGAGTATCTCGATCATGGAGAAATGTTTGACCGTCTGTAGCATAAGTCTAAAGGGTTCGTGGTCGTAGATGTTTCGAGAAAAGGATATCGAAACATCGGATAGACCATTGTGTCTTACTCTTCACCGTATAGCAGTGACGATGATCTCATGGTCGTTTGACTTGGCTAAGTCAAAGACGAGACACATGTGCTCATTGGAGAATGAGTTCACTGAACGAACCACAAGAGTTATCATATGGTTATATTGACCAACCTGTCAATGATAACTCTTAGTGATGATAGGCTAGTTGGTCTTTAACTTGAGGTCATTGTACAAACCTGTACGTGAACGGTGTCACTTAGATCTCTGACCTAGCTTCGAGGCTAGGCCTGTCGAAAGGTCTTTGGTCGGGTGACATTTGAAGCGTGTGAGGAGAGTAATGACCAAGATAGGATTCGTCTCTCCCGGTCAATGGGAGTTAGTGTCGTAGTGTTAGTTCGGTCTTTAGAGAAAACTCTGGCCAGAGTATGTTGGAAGTTGTCTAACATTATTTGACTAAAGATCGATGGAAACTAACCGGATTCGAGTTATTGGGGTTGACAGTTTGACCATACCCTAGACTTGAAT
Organism: Scilla litardierei; assembly: GCA_030789695.1. Classification (NCBI taxonomy): domain Eukaryota; kingdom Viridiplantae; phylum Streptophyta; class Magnoliopsida; order Asparagales; family Asparagaceae; genus Scilla; species Scilla litardierei. The sequence goes on from JAULAV010003773.1 coordinate 22,865, forward strand.
TAAACAACATAGTTTAGACGAAGAGACTATAACTACGGAATTCATTACGGACACAGTCAGGGTGGTCCCGACAATACTCATGTCGATGAGTCAACCACATAATTATGATACTGAAACAGGGACGACAACTGCTGCTCGTGGTCACTGTCGTATAAGGCTTCGCGCCTAACTAATAGTAGGGTCAGGCTGTAGGGTCTCACACAGAGTGCGACCTTCGTCTAGTAATAGGTATAATCATTTGGGAGAATATGCATTTGATACAAGGGATAGAAATTGATTTTGATGCAAATGATAATTTTAAGCCTAGATAGGGACTAATTTGCATATGATGCAAAAGGGGTTAAATGTATCTTAAATTGTTTAAGACCATATTTAATATAATAAACGCGAGGAAAAGTTTACCTGTTAAACGACAATGTCCCGCTCTAAACACATGTTCGAACGACATCCAAATCAGACGCCAAATGCACGAGATATGCTCAAAACCGTTAATAAAGCCCTATTTGGGCATTGCGGGTCAGGCGCCCGCTAGGCGGGCACCCGACCCGTGCCAACCTAAAGGGGGCGGGCGGGCAGGCGCCCAAGCTTGCAATGCCGGTGGGCGCCCCAGCCCGCCCGTTGTGCGGGTGGGCACCCAGACCCGCGAGGCGGGCGGGCGCCCAGGCCCGCTGTGCAAGCCTGGGCACCCCAGCCCGCCCGCCCAGCGGGCAGGCGCCCAACCCGCTGTGCGAGCCTGGGCACCCCAACCCGCCTGCACAGCGATCAGGCGCCCCTGTGTGTGGACCCGCACCCGGATGCAGGCTGACAAGCATGGGGCCCACTTTGTGGGCCCCACAGTTTAGGGTTTAGAACCCTAGGCTGTTTCATTTGTGACGGCTGGCTCTTGTGCGAATTTGTGCCTTTGGGCTGATCTTTGGACGATTAGTTGGAGGGTCAAACGGACTCCGATTGACTCGCTGTTTTTTCCTACGCGTTCACCATTGAATGCCCTTCGATTTGATAGGTTGTATCAATCGTGAAGCTCAATGGTGAGGGAGTTAAAATTTACGGAAGTTTGGCCTTTGTGAAAGGCAAACTAAATTGAATTTATTAACTCCAAACTTTAGTCCCACATCGGAATTTGAGTAAAGGGGTAGGGTCAGCCGCCTATATAAATAGGGGTCTGCTCCCCTCCTCAAAACTCGTCCCAAGCTCTAGATCTAAGCGGCTCCCAAAAATGTTGGAGCATGCTCGGATCTAGGCTTACATTAAATATTCTCTTCTCCCTATAATTTTTGCCTTACTCCTGAATGGCTCTAGCAAAGCCACGAAAGGGTTCGATCCGATCCGAAATCTTGGCGAAGGTTCTCACTCGGATGAAACTTTCTTCGGTGCGTGGTTGGCTCAACGACAAGAGGATTGCTCGTCTCGGGACACGGAGAGGTTCAAGGAGCGGTTCGGCGCGGGATGGGGATCGGCTCGGAAGATGATGCGGTACACATTGCCTGATCCAGGGCAAGGTTCCGGGTATGTGAATTTAATTAGCATTCTTTTAATTTAATCGCAGTAGCTTAGCTCCCTCTTGGGATGGTCGAACCCATCCCAAGTTGGCAGAGATCCTGGCTAAAGGGGTTTGAACCTTAGGGCTTCGTTAGAATAGTTTAACGAGTTAAATTTTTCCGCTGCATTCTTTTCCCTCTATGGTCTGTCCGACTTAGGACGGGCATAGATTTGTGCCTTGAGGGTCTATAAAACCCAACATTGGTATCAGAGCTTAGTCTGTATCTTGATCTAAGAACTGCGATTTTAATTAATTGAAATGTTTTTTAAATGCCTTTTAAAATGTTTTAAATTTATGTGATAATTTTAAAATGATTTTAAAATTCTTTAAGATTTTATGCGATAAATTTTTTTAGAAGCATGCTAAAGTTTTAACTTTAAACGTTATTGTTAAAAATGAAACCATTTTTCATTTGAGATGTTTTTAAAATTATTTTATGCGATTAAAATAATTTTAGAAACATGAAAATTTTTATGATGATTTTAAAACAAAGTTTATGAAATAAAAATTATATAATAATTTTTATGAAACTCTTTTTTAAGTTTTAAAATCATGGTTTTAATTTAAGTGTTAAATTATAGATGCATGTTAATTATTTATTAGATAAATGTTTTTAACATGTTGTTCTATTTAATTGTTAAATAGTTGGACACTCATTTTATGCATTAAAATTAGTGTAGTTTATGCTTAATGGCTATGTTATTCTTGTCCCTTATTTAATAACACAAGACAACCCTTTTAGGTTAGCCATTAAGAACATGTTAAAATTTATGAAATGAATTTTAATGACATACTATGTTTTAATAAATCATTAACAACCTTTTGAGACCTAATTCCTGATTAGGGTAGTCCCTTTAACGACGATTATTATTTTAATCGTTATAATAATAATTCTCATTAAAAGACTACGCTTAAAGCGTTGTAAATGAATTTATTAAAATCCTAATAACGATTAGGATAGAATGTGGACCTTATAGTTGATAAGGATTTAATAAAAGTTATTAAACAAATCCTAAAAATTTTGAATTTAAGGATTCAACTAGTTAATAGGATTAATTAGTTGTTAATAAAAGTCTTTTAGTCTATGTCACGCATATAAAAATGACAAGCTTCATTCAATGGACCATGATCCGGTTAATGTGCTTGGCTAAGTTTGTTGGATCACCCTAGCTAGTCGAAGGGATAAGTGATCCTGGCTTAGTCAATTCCCTGGCCGTGTTCCGCAGGACCGCAATGATGCGAATCATGACTAGATGACACCCTGGACTATATCTAAGTCAAATACGTTAAGAATCTTCTTCAAGATTAGCCGTAGACCTCCTTGTTTTAGGGGTTGACAACTATAGGACCCGGGTTCCAGTTGTTTAGCTACACTCAAGCTGTGACATGGCAACCTTGTAGAAACCAACTTCTCTATACATAAGATGAAATCTTGACTTGACCTAAACCGTCGTGTCATGAATACACCGAGCGTCGACGTAAGTTAAGCCAATGATGTAGTCTGGCTAGACTTGACCCAACCCGTCGTGTCGTGAATACACCGAGCACCGGGGCAAGTTGAATCTATGATGTAGTCTAGTCCTGACCCAAACCGTCATGTCGTGAATACACCGAGCACATGCATAAGTTAGGCTAGATAAGAAAACAAGGGTCCGACTAGACTAGACATTATGATTTGGATGAGCACACTCATGATCACAAATGGCTAGGGGTAAAAACCGATAAGAGAGTCATATCTGATATGATTGATGAAGAGTCATCTACCGATTGCAGAGTCAAGCAATTTGTTAAGCTACACTCAAGGTTGTTAGGCTCAGGGTGATTGGATCTCTTACCCATTAATTTAATCTGATTAAATCGTTCATTATTAAGGCTTAGAATGATCACAAAATTAGTGGGAGGATATAGATAGATAAAAGCCATTCTACCTATATTTAATATTGAACATATGCTAAACTAGGGTAAGACTATGATTAACGATGGAATCCAAATATAATATTCTAAAAGAATAAGTTAACTGGTCAAATAGGTTGATTAATGTAATATCATGTTAAATTCTAACCGATAGAAGAAAATATATTCTCGTTGACATTAAAATGACCTTCTTAAGGACATACTTAAGGAATATGATTTCATTAAGTTCTGAGTCCAACAAAATAAATGCATGCTACATGTCACTCGCCTATATATGGGGCAGCTCAAACATATTGATGTTCAATAGCAAGTTTCTCCGTACAATTTGTTGAGCGACACTCAAGGTTGTATGGAAAGCAGGTTTGATCTGTAAGGTTCAAAAATTCGATCAAATTGTTTGATTAAATATGAGTGCATGAGCGGTGCAAGACCATGTATTCCGACCGGATCTTGAGACGCTCAACTTGTTGAGCTACACTCAATGTTGCGAAGCTCAGGCGTTTGGATAAATGAGATGCTTGCATAGCTATTTAAACTTTTGTTGAGACGTTTAAAATCTAAATGAGATTTAGAAAAGGAAGAAGGCACTAAGGAAAAGTCAAATTGAGAAAGATAGTTTTATTTATCATTAGTAAAGGCATACGTATAAGGAACTGAAAATGTGACATATTTGATGTCACGATTTCAAAATAATTGTTATACAAAAGACGTCTAACACATCTGACGAATGTCGTCACCTTGCTTCTGAATCAATGTTTTGTGTTAAGTAATTTGTAATAACTATAATATATTAAATGTTAATATATGAATATGCAAGATAGTAATAAACTTATATGGAAAAATAGACTAGGCCGTACAAAATAGACTAAGCTTCACAAGTCACATAAAGAGGGGTCTGACCTCTCATATTATGAAGTCTACGGACACTTGTGAACCTTATTCTCAAAGGTATGATGGCAAAAACCCATCTGTAAGACAGTGGGAGAATGAGTTGTTGAACTCAGTCTCGTACATACTGATGTACCCGAGTCTAGATTAGCCAGAATAAGTTATTCTTATTTTATTAAGACACGTGTTCTTGATGAAAGACAAGTCTGAAAAAATAGAGAACAAAACACTAAAGTATTTGAACTGATTCGATTAGATCAAAGTTTCGAATACTTAGATGTATAAATCTTGCGAAATTAAAGAAAAGAAAATGTGATTTTCTCTCAGGTCAAGTACCTTAACATATTGAATGTGTTAGAGAGCATGAATCACACTTTGGTAAACAGAGTGCGACTCATGGCAAAGTGACTGAGTTGTGATCCTCCATCTGGGTTAAGTCCCAGATAGAAATGCCTAGGTCTTGATAAGGTTCTATGAGAACACTATCAATAAGATATTCATTAAATCAATCGTAAGTTAGTTAAAAGATTAGTCGAGTCTCATGAGACGAAGAGTGGAGTTAGACATCATAGTCGATGATGGGTTAAAATAACTTCTAGGATGAAATTCAGAGTATAGACTCTGATTAACAACTTGATGTAAGAGGTCCGTGCACGTAAATAAAGTATGGACTTCAGTTTACGTGCCCAAAGAAATTGTTTCTTAATTTCTGCAAGTAAATCTTTGAGTTTAGAAGATTGGTGCAAAAAGAAAGTAGTAAAGTACAGCTTACGTTGGTTGAGAGCGTTTTCATTCTAATTCCTATAAATAGATTATGATGAAACTGTCTCGCCAGCAGATGCGTACAGATCTACTCGGACCGAACTCGATGTAAATGCTCATGATGACCATGAAAACCGGTGCATTCATTTATAGTCCGTTATCTAAATATGATTTAGAAAAACGAATTTATATGAATTAGCCAGAGAGTTTTCAAGGTCAGTGAGAGTGAATAAAAACACATGCGAGGCATCAAGGGGATGGAACATATTTCTGATAAAGTAGTCAAAAGAGTTTGACACTTTTAAAATATGAATCGTCTAAAATGACCAATGACTTATTATCGTAAGGTACGATGAACTGGACGAGATCCAGGAAAATTAAATGGATTCCATAGGACCAAAGGAAATTATTTGGATGAGATTCAAATGAATGATCTAAGATAAACATAGAAAACCTTTTAAGTCTATACAGTAGACGTTTTAGCAGATCCACTCACGAAGGCTCTACCATGTGAAGTCTGGAATGACTCGTGTAAATGCGGCATAAGATACCGGGATAAATGGGCACGAGTGCAAGTGGAAGATGTTGCGAGATGCATGCCCTCGAGGCAATTTATCTCCGTGTATCTAGACAAACATCTTGTTCGTAATTACAGTAAGCTGTATGGTAAGAATTTATCTAAGTTAAATCATAATGTAGTTATCATTAGATAGTAACTTAGGTAAAGTCCTGAGACTTAATGCGAGGTCAAACATATATCGACATAAGTATCTCGATCATGGAGAAATGTTTGACTGTCTGTAGCATAAGTCTAAAAAGGTTCGTGGTCGTAGATGTTTCGAGAAAAGGATATCGAAACATCGGATAAACCATTGTGTCTTACTCTTCACCGTATAGCGGTGACGATGATCTCATGGTCGTTTGACTTGGCTAAGTTGAAGACAAGACACAGGTGTTCATTGGAGAATTAGTTCACTGAACGACCCAGAAGAGTTATCATATGGTTATATTGACCAACCTGTCAATGATAACTCTTAGTGATGATAAGCTAGTTGGTCTTTGACTTGAGGTCATTGTACAAACCTGTACGTGAATGGTATCACTTAGATCTCTGACCTAGCTTCGAGGCTAGGCCTGTCGAAAGGTCTTTGGTCGGGTGACATTTGAAGCGTGCGAGGAGAGTAATGACCAAGATAGGATTCGTCTCTCCCGGTCAATGGGAGTTAGTGTCATAGTGTTAGTTCGGTCTTTAGCAAAAACTCTGGCCAGAGTATGTTGGAAATTGTCCAACATTATTTGACTAAAGAACGATGGAAATTAACTGTATTCGAGTTATTGGGGTTGACAGTTTGACCGTACCCTAGACTTGAATTAAACGACATAGTTTAGACAAAGAGACTATAACTGTGGAATTCATCACGGACACAGTCAGGGTGGTCCTGACAATACTCATGTCGATGAGTCAACAACATAATTATGATACTGAAACAGGGACAACAACTGCTGCTCATGGTCACTGCCGTATAGGGCTTCGAGCCCAACCTGTGGTAGGGTCAGGCTGTAGGGTCTCACACAGAGTGCGACCTTCGTCTAGTAATAGGTAAAATCATTAGAAAGAATATGCATTTGATGCAAGGGATAGAAATTGTATTTGATGCAAATGATAATTTTAAGCCTAGATAGGGACTAATTTGCATATGATGCAAAAGGGGTTAAATGTGTCTTAAATTATTTAAGACCATATTTAATATAATAAACGCGAGAAAAAGTTAACCTGTTAGACGTGAATGTCCCGCTCTAAACACAGGTTTGAACGGCATCCAAATGGGACGCCAAATGCACGAGATATGCCCAAAACCGTCAATAAAGCCCTATTTGGGCATTGCGGGTCAGGCGCCCGCTAGGAGGGCACCCGACCTGCGCCAGCCTAAAGGGGGCATGCGGGCGGGCGCCCAAGCCCGCCCGCTGTGCGGGCAGGTGCCCAGGCCCGCCCGCTATGCGGGCCGGTGCCCAGGCCTGTTGTGCGGGCCTGGGTACCCCAGCCCGCCCGCGCAGCGGGCGGGCGCCCCTTTGTGCAGGCGCCCGCGCCCGGATGCGGGCTGACAAGCATGGGGCCCACTCTGTGGGCCCACAGCTTAGGGTTTGGAACCCTAGGATGTTTTATTTGTGACGGCTAGCTCTTGTGCGAATTTGTGCCTTTGGGCTGATCTTTGGACGATTAATTGGAGGGTCAAATGGACTCCGATTGACTCGCCGTTTTTTTCTACGCGTTCACCATTGAGCGCCCTTCGATTTGATAGGTTGTATCAATCGTAAAGCTCAACGGTGAGGGAGTTAAAATTCACGGAAGTTTGGCCTTTGTGAAAGGCAAACTAAATTGAATTTATCAATTCCAAACTTTAGTCCCACATCGGAATTTGAGTAAATGGGAGGGGTCAGCCGCCTATATAAATGGGAGTCTGCTCCCCTCCTCAAAACTCGTCACAGTCTCTAGATCTGAGCGGCTCCCAAAAATGTTAGAGCATGCTCGGATCTAGGCTTAAATTAAATATTCTCTTCTCCATATAATTTCTGCCTTACTCCTGAATGGCTCTAGCAAAGCCACGAAGGGGTTCGGATTCGATCCGAAATCTTGGCGAAGGTTCTCACTTGGGTGAAACTTTCTTCGACGTGTGGTTGGCTCGGCGACAAGAGGATTGCTCTTCTCAGGACACGGAGCGGTTCAAGGAGCGGTTTGGCTTGGAATGGGGATCGGGTCGGAAGACGGTGCTGTACACCTTGCCTGAACCAGGGCAAGGTTCCAGGTATGTGAATTTAATTAGCATTCTTTTAATTTAATCGCAGTAGCTTAGCTCCCTCTTGTGATGGTCGAACCCATTCCAAGTTGGTTGAGATCCTGGCTAAAGGGTTTTGAACCATGGTCTTGAAATTTAGGGCTTCATTAAAATAGTTTAACGAGTTAAATTTTTCTGCTGCATTCTTTTCCCTCTATGGTCCGTCCGACTTAGGACGGGCATAGATTTGTGCCCTGAGGGTCTATAAAACCCAACACGAATTACATTTCTTGAACATGTGGTATTGGGCGACAGTATCTCTGGAGACCCCGAGATCAGTCAGCAATTGGCCTACCCATCGGTCGACATCAGACATCAGGAGTTTACTAGGATTGGCAGGTTACTATCGTCGATTCATCCAGGATTTCTCGAGGATAGCCGAGCCGATGACTCGATTAACGAGGAAGGATGTCAAGTTTAAACGGTCAGACTCCTGTGAGCAGGCATTTGGGATATTGAAAGCAAGAAAGACGGCTGCACCAGTTCTGGCTATACCAGATATGACTGGAGGATTTGAGATCTTCTGTGATGCATCAGGCAAAGGCCTTGCATATGTCATGCACCAGCATGGTCATGTGGTCGCCTATGCTTCTCGACAGTTGACGATTCACGAGAAGAATTATCCGACTCACGACTTGGAGCTAGCCACTGTCATCTTTGCCCTGAAGACTTGGAGACATTTCTTACTGAGTGAGAAAGTGAAAATCTTTACTGGTCAAAAATTTTGAAATATATTTTCTCCCAGAAGGAGTTGAATATGAGGCAGCGCAGATGGTTAGAGCTGATGGTTGATTACGACATCGACCTCCAGTATCATCCAGGGAAGGTTAATGTCATACCCGACGCTTTGAGTAGACTTCCAGCAGTCATGTATCTTACAGTTCAGTGGAGGCTACAACAAGATCTGCAGAAGATGGGTATAGACGTTGTTTTACCCGGAGTTACAACATCGTTGATGAATATGCAGATTCAGTCAACGATTTTGGATCGGATCAAAGCTACCCAGTCTGGAGATGTAAAACTACAGAAGATCAGAGAGCAAGTTGAAGCTGGATTTCTAACGGATTTTCCTATTCATGAGGATGGTTCCCTGAGATACGGCAGTAGGATCTACGTACCTTCAGGTGATATCAGAGAGGAGCTGATGAATGACGCTCATAGCTCTCCCTACTCCATTCATCTTGGTGGTACTAAGATGTACCAGGACCTTCGTCTGAATTTTTGGTGGCATGGTATGAAGAGGAGCATAGCTCGAAGGGTCGCCAAGTTCCTTGTGTGTCAGGAAATGAAGGTTGAACATCATCACATTGTTGGATTACTTCAAACTCTGCGATTCCGGAGTGGAAGTGGTAGCACACTACCATGGACTTTGTGACTGGACTACCTCAGAACACCAAGTAAAATGACGCGATTTGTGTTATCGTTGATCGATTAACCAAGTCTACGCATTTCATACCCTTCCGAGTAGGACAATCTACGGAGATACTTGCGAAGAAGTATATGGTGGTAATTATCTTTCTCCTACCTTTATAACTTCTTTTTAGTATATGTCGTGATGTGAATGATAATCGTGCAAGAGATTTGGCGATTACATGGAGTTCTCGTGAGTATTGTCTCTGACCGAGACACGAGATTCACGTCTCAATTATGGAAGAGTCTGCAGACGAATCTGGGTACCAGTCTGAGCTTCAGCACTGCGTATCACCTACAGACTGATGAACAGTCGGATCATACTATCCAGATATTAGAGGACATGTTGAGAGCTTGCATGCTGGACCTTAAAGGTTCGTGGAAGGATTACTTGCATTTAGTAAAGTTTGCCTACAACAACAGCTATCAAGCCAGCATTGGCATGTCACCATTTTTTGCACTTTATGGAAGGAAATGTCGATCTCTGCTGAGTTGGGATGACATTGGTGATAGAAAGCTGTTGGGACCAAGATAATAGTCGAGGCTGTAGATGTAATGCATAATCTCAGGGACAAGATTCGTGTCACAGAGGATCGGTACAAGCATTGGGCTGATGCTAAACGTCGTCCTTTGGAGTTCAAGGCAGGAGATCATGTGTTCCCGAAGATATCCCCGAATAGAGGAGTGATTCTTTTTGGAAGGTGAGGCAAGCTTAGTCCAAGATACATTCGGCCTTTCGACGTGCTAGAGCGAGTTGGAGAGGTGGCTATCGTCTAGCACTGCCGCCTTCATCAGAGGGAGTACATGACGTTTTTCATGTATCTCAGCTGCGTCATTACATTAGCGACCCTTCTCTTGCTGTCGATTACTCGGAGATTACGATTCGACCGGACCTGACATATAAGCAATGGCCAGTACAGATCTTGGACCGACATCAGAAGGCGCTCAGGAAAAAGGTTGTCGAGCTCGTGAGAGTGATGTGGCGTCATGACTCGCCAGGAGAATCCACCTGGGAGCGGGAAGATGAAATACAAGTGCGTTATCCATATTTGTTCTCTGCTCCTTAGTTGATAATAATTTTGAGGGTGGAATTTTTCTTAAGGTGGGTAGAATGTAACGGCCTGTATTTTTAAACGTGTTTGTTTCCCTGTGTGCCTGTATTTTATCTCAGTCGTCCGAGCAATTTTCGTCTGTACGTTATTTTCTTCTACGCGTCGATGCGAGCACGCCTCTGCTTTTAAAATTTTCACCATATCGTAATTAGTCACTCTTATCCCTAACTACTTACCTTAACCCCAACCATACTCACCTACCCTAATCAAACCCCTAACCCTACCCATTAACCCGCCGTATAAACTAGGTGAGATCCAACATCTCACCCCACGGCCAACTCACCCTCATCAGTCGTAACCCTATTTCATTGTTCTTAAAATCAAACAACAACGACAACTGCATGATCAACACCAACTCCTCTCTCTGTTCATCCCCTTCCTCTTTCATTCTCAATCAACAAACCCAACATAAATCAACCCAAATACAACATTCAAACAAAATTCAGCTCCATACAAACCCAAATGAAATCCAAATCAGAAATTGGGAAGATCTGAAATCAAACAAAGTTGCAATTAAGAAGAGCATATCTGAATTTCAACTCAGAAATCAACAAATTCAAACCCCTCTTCAGTTCTTCCTCCTCCTCTCTCCCTCTGCCACCACCCCCGCAGCAGCCCCGCACATGCATGTGCTCCGTCGCAAGCCGCCTGCCCAGCTGCCGGAACCGCCCGCGCGTGCCTGTAGCCGAGCCGCCCAGCCACTGAAGCCACCCGCCCATGCCACCAGCAGCCGCGCACCGCCCTACCTGGCCGCATGCCGCTGCCCCTTTGATCTGTGCTCTCCTCCACTGCAAAAGAAAAAGAAGAAGGGAAGAAAACATAGAAAGAAGGAGAGAAGAGAAAGAAGAAGAAGAAGTAGAAGCCAGGCAAGAAAAGGGGAGAAGTTATTGGGTTTTGGGTTTAAATGAGTTTAATTGGGTATTGGGTTTAATTGGGTAAGTTATTAGTTATTGGGTATTGACTTATTGGGTACGGGTTAGTAAGTTATTGGTTAACTGGGTTATTAATGTTAGTAAGTTATTTGAATTATTTGACTTAAGGTTGAGTTATTAAGAGTATTAAGTTATAAAGTTTTAAAGTTAATTAAGTTTCAAAGTTTTTAAAGTTTTTAAAAATGATTTAAAGTAAAATATTAAGTTATGTAAATTTTTAAGTTTTATAAATTATTTAAGTTATAGGGTTAATTAAGTCAATTAAGTTATAAAATGTTTATAATATTTTTAAGTATATGTTTATACTTTAAGTTATGTATAAATGATCAATTAGTTATACGAGTTAGTAGTCGTATAATTTCTTATTAACCATTTATCATGTTGAACAAAACAGAAAAACCGACCTCATCATAATATTTTGTTTGACGAGACGAACACGACATCAAAATCACCAAACAGGCAAGTGTGCATTTTCTCCATGTTTTAAATACCGTTTCATATAATGTGACACCAACGTCATATGTTTAGCTGTTATGTATTGCAAGATAATAACAATGCGTGTATGTGTGTGGACATTTATTAAGCCAATTGACAATGCCTTGTAACGACATGAAATATGGAACATTGATGAACGTACATGAATTGCTTGAACTGCTTGAACTGCTTGAAAACCATAGACATGCTGGCAGGTATGGCTAATCATAGATATTGGATGCCAAGATTTGGCTATTCCCGTGGGCCGATTTGGCTATTCCCGTTTGGCTAGTCTGGCTCGTGTTCCAGTATTACAACTTATGATGGCCGGTTTGGCTGATTCTGGCTCGTGGTCCAGAAGGTACACATGGGTGGGGTTAGGTTCGTAGGTACTAGTCGGTAGTAAACGGGTCACCTTCGAGGGCACGAGAAGGTAGATTCACTTACTAGCTGCCTAACGGCATGAACCTTAGTCACTAAATTGAATACATTCTTGGACATCTTGAAAATGCTATACCAAAAATGTACGACATATAGATTGCTTCTGCTTCCACTTAAAATAGAACTGCCATGTTTTCGCATATAGTAGAACTGCCATGCTAGTATAATTTCGGTTCATACTGCTTAGAAATTATAATTGTTCGTTTATTCATAATTCTTTAACTACTATGAAAACTGCTTTCGAAAACCTTGCGAAGGGTCCTAATCATATTATTGCTTGCCAAGGACCTTGCTGACATACATTTCTAGGTTGTTTGGAATGTATGTCAGGACACGAGACATATTACATTGAGGACGAGCTGATTGTGGGAACTGACACATTGGACTAGGAGTATGCTACTCCAGAAGTTCTCCCCACCAAGAACTAGTTGATGAACACTATCTGCTGCTGCTTAGAATTTTGTTTATTGCACTTTTGTAGGGTGTGTACCCTCTTTGTAAACCTATGTTGTTATTGGCCATGCTTGGGGCCCTATTACTTTTGTGTACTCTCGTCTGGATGTTGGCTTTAAATTCATAGTAATTTCTGTTGTTTCTGAAATGCATGCAAGATCCAGCATATGGTTTTATTCATAGACGCTTATTGGGTTTGAGCTTCACCGCTTCAGCCCATGCGGACCTGTTCGACTCCTCGCTCCCAAGTATAATGAGAAGCGGGGTGTGACAGAATCCATTAGATTTCATTTCCTAGGGATCTATCTTTGATTTCCCTTTAATGTGCATTTTGGCCTTTCAACAGGCGACTGATGAACAATATACATGCGCATGTCTCCATACAGGCGCCTGAGAATTGTTCTCCAGTCATCTGTTATGCACACACTTTTGACTTGATTTTTGGGCTTTCATTTCTTAACGTTCATCAGGCTACTGCTGTACAAAGTACATGCGCATGTCTAGTTTCAGGCGACTGTGACTTGTTAGTCAGTCGCCTGTCTCATCTTGTCCAAACTTCTTAAGTTTTGTCAACTTTCACACTAGCGCGTGCAAGCGATGGAAGTAAGATTTACAGGCGCCTGCCCGTGGCACAGGCGCCTGTATATGCTTCTATAGTCGCATGTCTAACACTTGCCCAGAACTCTGATTTTGGCAAGTTAAGCACTTGTGCAACAGATGACTGATGTTGGTTTCCCAGTCGCCTGCCCATGGCACAAGTGCCTGTGGATTCCACATCAGTCGCATGTCCTAGCATACCCAGAATTCTTCAGTTTTCACTACTTACACACGTAGGGTATCAGTTGCCTTTAGAAGGTTTCTCAGTTGCCTGTTGGTTTTTAGGCACATGTCCAACCTTCATCAGTCGACTGTTATACGTGGTAAGTTGCTGTTTGAATTCTCACCTACCCTCTGACATAGTGTAGCAGTCGACTGTCGATCGTTCAGCAGTCGCTATCTGTAGCGTTAATTCTATCTGTTGTGTTTTCAACACAGATTTTGAAGGGGGGTTTGGGTATTTTGCTTAAGGCTTTGGGAGAACCTATAAGAGGGGCTTTTACTGTTTCATTGAGCCTCTCTTGATCAACTCTTGAAAACCCTAAGCTTTTATCTTCAAGCTCTCAACTCTTTCAAGCCCTAAAACTCAATCTCATCTTGTCTTCCAACTAGAACCCATTCATCATCTTCTAGCTTTGGTGAAGACAAGAATAAGGGCTTCCTCTCTTCTTGGAAGAGACATCAACACACAACACACTTGCTCCTTCAAATTCTACTTCAAGGCATATGTGATTGTAAGTGTTGTAATTTCTAATTTCATAATTTCATAATTTCATAATTTGATTTCACTCTCGGTTTGTAAGAGTGGTTTACTTGATCCCAAGTTGTGGGATTCAAGGACATCGATTGTAGGTCAATTACACTTGTAGGGTTGCTACAAGTGGGGTTAAAGGAAACCTCAAGTTAGGGTTCTAACTTAAGTATCCGGGTGGTTTTCCTGAGTGGAAGGGACGTAGGATTACCAGGAACAAGTCCTGCTGTCCGCGGTGTCGCCAAGCACCGCCTAGCAGCGGCACGTGACGGCAGGCCCCGAGTGCTGTCACGGCCTCTCCAGCGCTGTCACGACCCCCCGACAGCCCTTTATCGCCTGAAACCGCCAGTTGCTGCTGCCCTAGGCGTCGACAGCCACTGCCACGATGCCGGCAGTGTTCCTCTCACGTGACGACATTCCCTAGCCGATGTCCATGCGATCGACCATCCCTCTAGCCGTAGGCGACTCATGATGACCCCCGGTAGCAACGTAGAGGATCTCCCTTGCAACGGTTAGTAATCGTTCTTTAGAACACTTTATTATCAATTTGATAAGTTATATGAATCAGTAAGTTTACCTAGTCAACAAGTTAGTAACTTAATAAAGTGGTGTTTGCATGCTAGTAACTTTAATAAACGATGTTTAGCTAGCGGACTTAATGTATTGATGATAACATGATTAACCGTAGGGTAGACGTCATTTGTGCACTAGCGGACTTAATGTATTGATGATAACATGATTAACCGTAGGGTAGACGTCATTTGTGCACTAGCGGACTTAATGTATTGATGATAACATGATTAACCGTAGGGTAGACGTCATTTATGCACAACTTCTGGTTAACGTGGTAGCCTAGGTTGCTGGATATAATTGTTGTATATTGTTCGTACGAGCAACTTGATGTAGTTAACGTGTTAATATTTTAACGATCGTTAATAATGATGTGTCACCCATCTTAGGATAGAGAACTTGTTAAAAATCGGATCATTAGACGTTTTAGGGTTGTCTAATAATTTTAGTCCGTCGTAACGAACTTATTTGTGCACGTGATTTATCAACAGAGAACCCGTCATTCTGTACGTACGCGCTACCGGAATCCAACCCCTGATGTCGCAACCCGACATCAGAGTAGCTCTCGCGTCGTGTTGAGGTAAGTCTCTCTCCGTAGGAATCCCCACCTTGCCTGTTAATCAACCTAAAAATCGTAGCTTCTGATTATTTTTGTAACTCACTAATTAAGATAAATAATTGGGACTGTAGGCTGGACTGCGTTGCGAGCACATAGGTAGATTATAAGACTCTGATTGACCGTGACTTCAGCGTAGTAGTTCAGGCAAGTGATACTTGCCAGTGCTTGTTTAGGCCACGTCTTAGGCCATTTTGTACAGTAGCGTAAAAGAGACTAGGCGGTGAAATGATAGTCGCCTAGACGCCCCTTTTAGATCTAGCTTGACAACGAAGCTAGATCCGACACTTTTACCATGCTTGCATTCATGCTGCCATGCCATGTTTAATTTCAATTAACGGTACGCAACTTAACTGCTCATTGTCATGTCATGTCATGCATCCAATGTTTCATCGTGATTGCATAGCACACACTACACTTATTGTAACTATTGAGGCTAGGCACCTGCTTTACGGGCACAATCCTATGCCAAACCCAAAAACACTTTCTGGCTCGTGATCCAGAAGCGAGCTCACGTACTTGGGAAACCCTGGCTCGAGACATGTGGAGGGGTAGGGTTAAGCTGTCACGTAGCGTAGAAGGATGCCTGATCCGCTCCTTCAGCTGTAACGAGTAAACCCTGTGCACAATGTGATAGGATAGTGATCGTGATTCATGAAATGTTTTTTTCGTAGTTTCTGCTACAACGTGCATGCATGTGCATCATGCCATCTTTAACTGTTGCAATCTTAAATGTCAAGTCAACTCATTTCATTATTTTAGAATTTCTAGTCGTCTTTTATTATTTGTATCCTTGCACAAAAGTCCTCCGCTTTCTTTTGGGAGACTTTTACTGACATGTGCCCTCTTCTCTTTGGGTGTCACATGTCAGGTTCTGAGTCAGAGTTAGTTGCAGAGGACGAGCAGTTTGTGGACGCTGAATTCAAGGTACCTGCAGAGACCGAGGACGAGGACACCGGTGACCAGTCCTAGTCTCACCTGGAGTCTTTTTAGTTGTCACTTTTAGTAGTTGCAGTTAGCTTTCGGTGCGTAGCACCTGACTCTCCTTACTTTTGTTTCGGCCATGCTTTAGGCCTATTATTCAGACTTGTACTTTTGTGACTGCTCTGTGATGTTAGAATAATTTCTGGATGTTTGTTGGTGGATGTTCTTTTGTCTGCTTTATTATCATTGTTGTTATTTCGTCGCAATGCAAAGGACCTGCTATTATTTGAAACTTTTACAGACGCTTATCAGACTGCAGCTTCACAGCTCCACGTCTGAGCGGACCTCCTCACGTCTCGCCTTCCATACTTGGGAAGCGTGTCGTGACAGGTTTTGACCTGGGGAATCCGAACCCTTGAAACATACTTGTGTTAGCATTGTTCATTGTTGTTAAATCTTATTTCCACATCTTTGTTGGATTAGGATTTTAATTAGGCGTAATTTCTTAGTTAAATTTTATAACCACTATTCAAGCCCTCCTTCTAGTGTTTTCCTTATAGCCAGGGTCCTTATAGATTTGACTTCATATAGTTATCACAATTATTGTTTGATCATCCATACTTTATCACCTATATTAAAAATGCATTTCCTACACACAAACTCAATGAAAGCATTAGTATCATAATATGTTGCTCATCATTAAAATAACATGGGGTGGAGACTCAATATCCAACACCCCCTTATCTCAGCAGTGATCGTAGACCCCGATCTACCCCCGAGATAATGAGGAACAGAAGGGCGAGAGGACTGGAACCGACCAGTCTGTCGCCACTTCCAAACATATGTGACCTCCCCCGATCAAGAGAGCAACCACATCACCACCTGCGATGATGATCGGCTCCTGGTGAACCGACAAGGGAGGAGTATGAGTCTGCATCGAAAGTCTTAAGTGGACCACAGGAGGAAGTCCTGGAGGGATGCCTCTCGACGACCGACTCTTGTTTCTGACTCAGGCGGTTACGGAAGTAATTCATCTAGTGCTTCCAATGATCGACCCATGTGACCCAAGCACCAGAGAGATGATGCCATCACGCGTCGGAGAGATGACCAATGGCACCGCTCTCCTTCAGTAAGCTCAAGAGATGAGCATAACCTGTTGACAAATAGGATCACCTCCTTTCGGGTATCATCTAAGTTTAAGGCATATAATCTGAAGAAGTATGATGGCACGAGCGAGCCCCTAAAACACATCTAGAACTACAAGGGAATTATGGAACTCAAAGGGGTTGATGATGTGCTGATATGCCACGTCTTCTATATCACCATTCACAAGTCGGTAAGTTAGTGGTATAACGGGCTCCGCAGTCGATCCATCGGGAGCTTCAGAGACCCTGCCCAGGCCTTCTGTCGACAATTCATGGTGGTGCAGAGGAGGAAGAAGAGCTCAGACCACATGTTCAACCTGGTGCATATACAGGGTGAATCGCTGAGGGACTTCATGCAGCGCTTCAACTCCCAGAGACTGGACGTGGAAAACGACAGCGAGGAAGTCGACATTGCCGCTTTAAAGAAGGGGATCTAGTACGAGGACCTCAAGAAATCCTTACATCACGACCCACCAAAAGACCTAGTGCCAGGGTACATGATGGCGTAGGAGGCACTAGCCCCCCAAGAGGAAGTTCCTTTCAAAAGTCATGCCGATCCCAAGAAGGAAGCTAAGCACAAGGAAGGCACCCGCCGAGACCATGGAGATCGCAGGAATGGAGAAAGGAACCCTTGGGCCGACCAGACAAGGACTACACGACCTTCACTTAGCTGAACGCCCTCAGGACGTCATAATGGCTTAGGCTCAAAGAGAGGGCTACATCAATATGCCGCCCCCAAAAATGAAAGGTGGCCGACAAGACGAGACTAAGTATTGCATGTATCACAAGGACCACAGGCATGGCACTGAGGACTACTGGCATTTGAGGAAAGATATCGAGCAGCTGATCAGTCGAGGGTACCTGAAGAACTTCGTCGGTGCCCCAAAGGCGAACAAGTGACAGGGCCACTCCAAGGCAACAGAACGCGGAAAGGGGCCGATCAACCATCCCGCTCCCTGGATCATCGAATGAGTAGAGGATCGAAACCAGAGCCCAAAACAATACTGCTTGTTTGTGCTCGTGCAAGTAATGCTTACCCACTTCTATCATTATAGTTTTATCTTTTTTTCTTATTGAGGAGAACTGTACTTTTTTATTTTTCCAAACTAATAAAAACACCGACAAGTGCATTCACACTTGATCGATACTTTCCACTATTTTTGTGTGACTTAAAGACAAAGATTAGTAAGACCCTCTAGTCGTATATCAGGGGTGGGGGGTATTCCCCACGTCGGACGATTAAAAAGACTTGGATTAGCCGTAAGGTTCGGACCACTCCTTCAACGGGCTGACCAAAAACTCGGATCAGATGTAAGGCTGGGGGCCACTCACTAGCGGGTTGACGAAAAGCTCAGATTAGCCGTAAGGCTGTGGGCCACTCCCCTGGTAGGCCGACTTTTGGATCAGCCGTATGGCTGGGGGCCACTCCACCAGTGGGCTGACGAAAAGCTTGGATCGGCTGTAAGGCTGGGACACTCCCCAAGTTGGCCAACCAAAAGCTAGGATCAGCCGTAAAGATGGGGGCCACTTCCCCAGTAGGCCGACCTGTTGGATCAGTCATAAGACTGGGGGCCACTCCCCCAGTTGGCTGACCAAAAACTTGGATAAGCCATAAGGCTCGGGGCCACTCCCCCAGCGGGTAGACCAAAATCTCGGATCGGCTGTAAGGCTAGGGGCCACTCCCCTAGCAGGCCGACCAATTGGATTAGCTGTAAGTTGGGGGTCACTCTCCCCGTAGGTTGACCAAAAACGTGGATCGACCGTAAGACTGGGGGCTACTCCCCCAGTAGGTTGACCTGTTGGATCAGCCGTAAGGCTGGGGTCACTCCCCCTGTGGGCTGACTGAAAACTAAGATCTGGCATAAGGCTAGGGGCCACTCCCCCTAACAGGCTGACCAAAAGTTAGGTACGGCCTTAAGGCTGGGGGCCACTCCCATAGCAAGCCGACCTGTTGGATCTGTCTTAAGGTTGGGGGCCACTCCGCCAGCGTGCTGACCAAAAAGTTGGATCAGCCGTAAGGCTTGGGGCCACTCCCCAAGCGGGCAAACCAAAAACCTGGATCGGCCGTAAGGCTGTGGCCACTCCCCCAGCAAGCCGACCTGGTGGATCAGCAGTAAGGTTGGGGGTCACTCCCTGGTGGGCTAACCAAAAACTTGAATCAGTCGTAAGGTTAGGGGCCACTTTGCAGGCCGACCTGTTGGATCAGCCGTAAGGCTGAGGGCCACTCCCCTAGCGGGTTGACTAAAAACTTGGATCAGCCGTAAGGCTAGGGGCCACTCCCCTAATGGGCTGACCTAAAACTAGTATCGACCGTAAGGCTGGGGACACTCACCCAGCAGGCTAACCAAAAGCTTGGATCAGCCATAAGGTTGGGGGTCACTCATCCAGGGAGATGCCAAAAAATCAGATCGACCGTAAGGCTGGAGGTCACTTCCTCATCGAGCTAACCAAATGCTTAAATTGGACGTAATGCTAGGGGCCACTCCCCCAGTAGGCTGACCAAAAGCTCGGATCGGCCGTAAGGCTGTGGGCTACTCCCCTAGTGGGCTGACCAAAAACTCGGATCGGCCATAAGGCTGGGGGCCACTGCCCAAGCAGGTCGACCTGTTAGATCAGACGTAAGGCTGGGGGCCACTCCCCCAGTTAGTGACCAAAAGCTGGGATCGACCATAAGGCGGGGCCACTCCCTTAGTAGGTCGACCTGTTGGATTAGCCATAAGGCTGGGGTCACTTCCCCAGCAAGTTGACCAAAAACTTGGATCTGGCATAAGGCTGGGGGCCACTCCCCCAAAGGGCTGACCTATTGGATCGGCCGTAAGGTTGGGGACACTCTCCCAGTGGGCTGACCAAAAACTCGGATCAACCGTACGACTGGGGACCACCCCCCATTGACGCCAGCATGGTGAACACAACTTCTCCCACCACGTGCCTCCTATCTCTCGAGGCAAACCCGGGCTGTGGAGGGGGCTTAAGCCCACCACAAGTTCCTACGTCAACCATGCAAGTTCGGCCTTAGAGGCAGAATCCCCATTGATCCCTTACGGCGGCCATACCCAAGGCTCAGGACCTCCTAGGATTCTACACGAAAAGCGTCGAGCGACAAAACAACACACATTTTCTTACAAAGAAGATATTATTTAGGTCAAATTTTGTACAACCAAGTTTGAAGCATTTATAGCCTATGTAGGAAGATCCACTGAGGTCGAGACTTTAGAAGGCGCCCGCTCAGCTTGCCTGGCTTCGTCCATACCCCTCACCGATTCGGGCTCGTCGAAATCAACCTCGGAGGTAGGAAACATCCACATGATTTGCTCTTCACATCAAAGGAAGCCATCCTGAAACAAATTCTCGTAGCTATTCATGACTTCAGCGACGTTCCACTCGGAGTTGACATCCTTCAGCATGTCAATTTGAGCTCGAAGCTCGACCTTCTCCTTTTTCCATCTCTCCCATCCCAAGGCCAGCCCCTCCTCATTCATATCCTTCAAAGAAGATATGATTCGAACACTTTCTTCAGCTACCGATAGGGAGGCCTCGGTGACCAACTGCGTGCCCTTTTCCTCAGCCAATACCATCTCCAACCTCCCAACCTTCGACGAAAGTACAACAACCTTGAGAAGCACTGACTTCAACTCAATCTGTGCCTCCTCGGTTCCCCTCTCTATGACTATCGCCCTCTGACACTCTCGGTCGAGGTTTGCTTCGACCTCAGCCATCATCACTGAGCATCGTCATAGTTTGGTGGCAACCAAACACATCTGCAAGAGGAATGAAGTGGAAGAACCAACCGGCTAGCTTTGCCATACCATGCAACTCGACAAGCCTTCGGGTCGACCTTTCTCAGGACGGAATGATCCCGTGGAAGAACGTAATTCTCTACTAAATGAGCCATCACCCACAGTCAACAAGGACCGACTCGTCAGCCTGCACTTCATGGATAGGCCAGAAGAGATCACCCCCAGAATTTTCCAGGTCGACAGAGGCGGGCCTGAATACTGGCAATATCCGAGTCCATTCCAACACGAAAGGGGTCAGCTCAGTTTGTTTGAGAGGGGAGACACCCCAAGTGTCCGAGAATTGGCCTTGATGTCTTCCGCTGGGGCCAAGACCATAGGCTCGGCCTCATCCTCTTTCCTCCTCTTCTCATAAACTTTGGAACGTGCATGCTAGGCGCTCCTTCCTCTTTTGTGAGCCCTCACTTCTTCGGCCGGGCTTTCCTCGGGGCTGACCAAACCCTCTCCAACAGAAACCAAGCCCTTGGCCACCTGAACCAACTCTCCCGTGGCTATATGGGAGCTCTCTACGACCAGGGCTAGCACAGAATCAACACCAGCCGGACTCAGCTTCCCAATCGGTTGCATGGATCCTTGTTCCAACTCACCTACCGGGTTGCTGGAGAGCCGATCAAACGTGCCACTGTTTGTCTTCTGGAAGCCACTGCGGATAAGCTGAGTCATATCGAAAGGCTGGTTAAACTTCCGACCGACCATCCCTGCAAGGAGGGAGAAGATCAGGGTGAGCTAAGGTGAGAACGAAATCAAAAGCCTGCCCTTACCAAGGGCCCACAGAGCACTCTTTAGCAATTGGTCATCCAACAAGACATGGAATGACCTTTCTTCGGCTAGCATGGCCAGCAAAAGGTCAGCAGCTCTAGTCTCAACCTCAGAAATGCTTAATTCTTTTGATTCCATAACACCAAAGCATCCCCAATGAGCATGGAGTAGTGCTTCTCTGAGAAAGGTGATGAAGACGAACTGATTCCACCAATAATTAATTTTGAGCAGAAACCCAAGTAGGAGGTTCATGCCCCTCCTGTCAGAGATATGATACCACATTGCAAGCCTCACTTGGAAGAAATAGAGGAAGAGTGGTATGGTCGGCACCGCTCCGTGCAACTGGCAAAGCATGAGGAAGCCGATCAAAGGAGCGAAAGAATGTGGCATCAGTTGGCAAAGGGAGAGCTCCAGAGAGCCCAAGACCATGAGAACAAAGGGATGAAGGGGGAAACGAAGCCCAAACCAAAACATCTCGGTGTAAACAACGACTTCACACTTCCAGGGGAAACCAATACTTTCATCGTAAAAGGGGATCTGAACCCCGTATGGATAGCAGAGGTATTCGGGCCTGATCTTGTCAACCACACAGTAAGGGATAGAGGAGGTCACATTTCGAACCTCCCGAGGAACCAAGGAACCATCATCAATGAATGGATCCCTCGAAGAACTGACAAGCAAATCTTTCCCCTATACAATGTGTTGTGTGCTTTAATATATGTCTACAAGCACACGGTGTCATGTGTAGTGGGTGTCGAACACGAGGGGGCGAAGGATTGAAACTAGGATTGGTGTCAGGTTTTGTGTAGCTATGGAAATGTGTGTGACGAGGGTGAAATGCAATCAACTAGGAGGGAAATTAATTAGAGAAGGAGCTAGGGCTAGCATATCACCACCATTGTAAGGGTTGAGCTGGATGAATCTAGCTACTTGACCCAAGGATAATAGTCACCGATGAGGGCAGAGCCTCAATCCTCGTCCCCTCTGCGTCTAACCATGAGAGAGGGAACTCAGAGAATAGGTTGGATCCATATCGTAGCCCCAAGGGTTAGTCGGTTGCAATGATATAAGTGGTTCTAGTGAGTGTGCCCGATTGGTCGTCGGCATGGGGCACTAGATAATCAACATTCCTTCATGGGCGTCAAATCAAACTCCAAGGGTTAGTTGTCGGTTAAGATTATATAGCACCGTAACAGGATGGGTTGAATATGGCTCAACATACAAACCTATTCCTAGACTAAAATCTTAGTTGGGTCGATATTTTGGGCGATCCCTCACGATCAACCCCTGCAATGTAGCTCTACATGGCCCTAGCTAATGGAACTACTCACAAATCATAGTGATACCAAGGGAGATAAACATAATGGTGTTCATAATCAACAAATAGAGATTAAGCTAAAAAGAGACAAGCAATATAAAGCAATCAAAATGCAATAAGGAGCTAAAAGCAATTAACTAATCAATATTAAGAGCAAGAATCCTTACAATCCAACAAAGGAGATTGCAACAAAATAAACCCAGAAAAGCTGCTCCAAAAACGCCCAAATAAAGTTCTAGATAATAAAAAGCATCCATAGTTCGTTACACTGATTTCCTTAAATAGAAAACATTATGCACTGCCGTGTCGAAAAGCAGCACAGCTATGTCAAGGCTAAAAACCTAGGTCTAGTGTTCGACGCCTTCGATCTGCACGGCCGTGCCTCTAATCGGCATGTCTGCGTCAGCCAAAATCTGTGCCTAGGTGTCCTAATTTGGCACGACCGTGCGAGACGTCTGTGCATTTTGCCATCGTACTGGAATAATTACGACACGACCATGCAACACGGCCGTGTCGACCTTCTGCAGCTCTTCTTGGCAGCTGGTGCACTGACACGACCAGGCAGATGCACGCACGATCGTGTCTTGTCCTCTTTTCCTCCTCCTTGCCTCTGAGCTCAACCACGACAACTCTTTCTCCTCGAATTCCATCCTTAGGCCTCAATATCACCTAGAATGCATCGTTTTGAGCTCAATCTCCTGCAACATGGAAAGAAACATCCCTGGGCGAAAAAGTGGTAAAAGATAATAAAAAGTGGTATAGACAAAAGCGATAGAGTAAAATAAACCAGGAAAACACGGGAAAAGGGGAGGAAAATGGGTGTAAAATATGCCTAACAAATTGCCCCAAGCTAAACTCTTGCTAGTCCCTGAGCAAGACTAGAAGTGAAGGATGGGAGGAACTAGGCAGGAAAGTTTGATGACCACACTCTCAAACCACTCACGCTCACGAGTCGTGTACACGTCAAGGCTAGAAGTCAATTCTCGCACACACAATATGTACACCTAACGTGGCAGCAGACTAAAACACTACCCTCCTCACGATGTCAGGTCTAACACACTCATCCATGTGGGGCTAACCCCGAATATTCCTCCCGATAGGCTTAGGCTAGTGGAAATCGACCCTAATTTTACGCTCGCCAAGGCAAAAATCACGAGGGCATGAGGTAGAGTCTAACTCTCTCCTGAGTTGGTGATGTCATGGTTACTCCTCCTAAACCATGGTGGTCTTCATGTATGTTTAGATATGTACACTTATTCTCACATTGGGCTTAGGTGATTCAAGTAGCGAGATTTCGGCCAATGACTCCCAACCCAGACCAATCTAGGGCATTGGACCAAAAGGAACCCCTCGGGCATACTCTATCGAATCGCCTAAAACCCGTTATTCATATGCACTCCCCCAAATCTCATCTTTCGACGTAAATCCAAGAACTTCCTGAGGCACTGGGACCCGGCTACTTGATGAAATAGGGAGAACGGTGCATTTACTTTGTATTTCTCATTTTTCATCATTTTTTACAATCCGGTGCCATGGTAGAGGGAGAGTATAGACCAGTTCCAAAGAAAAACTCTATCGAGACTTAGTATACCCTATGCTATCGGAGAAGCCTAGGGTCACATGATCAAAGGACCGAGCCTATCCTACCGGAGGTAAAATGGGTGCTAGCTCTATCTCACGCATCGATGAGGGTTTAAAAATGAAATCATTGGGGTGGTAGTGTGAAATTCGTACCACCGAGAGGTATCAAGAGTGTGTGTAGGAAAATTGAATCTAGCCAAGAGTATACAAAACTAGTGAAAGATCATGGTTTTCCTTGAGGGATCATATTGACAAACTTTACAAAGAAAAAGAAAAATAAGAGCAAAAAGTGGAAAAAAGGTGGTGGAAGGCGGAAAACAAAGTGTAAAATAAAATAAAGAAAAAGTGGGCAGGTTGGGTGGAAAATAAAATAAAAAGGAAGGTAAATATGGGGTTGGTCTCTTGACCATGCCAAAACGAGGAGGGAAAAACAGGACCGATAGCAGACGACATCAACAACAACAAGCAAACGAAAGAATATCATCGACCATCAAAGGACATGCAGGACAACGACACCGACATGCACAAAAACCAACATCATCATCAACAACAAACTAGAATGGAAATGAAAAACACAATCCCCTAGAACTCGACGTGAGCTCAGCGAACTCCCCCAAGCTAGAGGTGAAGCTAGTGAAACGCCTCACCTAAGCTGAAATCACACATTTCACCCAATGTGTATAAGTGAAACTAATAGGGCAATGTGAAGGGGGGTCACTCATCTCCTCCCTCAGGGGGAGGAGGGGGGAAGTCAGGGTCATACTTTATGATATGGAACTGGAGTAAGATCTTAACGACTCGCTCTATACGACCAAAACATGTGTCAAAGTTCTCTGGAAGGGGGTAGTGGTGCTGGTGTAAACCCAAGGGGCCACTATCCTTAAAGTGTGGGGAGGCACGGTGAGGTTAATGGTGCGCATGGATCTCATGCTCAACGACATGGGGACACTGCTCATGGCTGAGGTCTGATGGGAAAAGCCATTTTGTGGCCGCGTCGACGCGTGAGCATATGGGATTGGGCAAAATGGTGTAATCAGTATGATGATGCCCATAGAGCCATACATATCCCTCAGCTCCATCGTCCTGATCATGAGCATCCTAGTGAGGGCGTTGGTATCTAAGGACGTAGGGCCGTCGACACGCTAGTGGTCATCGGGAAGCTCGACCTGAAGGGATGGGTGTTGTGCAATCAAGATGACAAGGCCGCCACATCAAATCTCTCCCGTGAGGGAGGTGGCGACCCTCATGAGCATACCCACCATCCACTCCGAACTCTGGAGGGTGTAGCGTGGGGAGTAGAGGCCAGCAGACGAATCAAATCATTGGGGCCTAGTCATGAGCAATAGGAAAAGGAGTTCGGTGAGGTTCATCGTCCCACAATCGGTCCTAGCGAACATATTGCACGCTAGGACCCTATGAAAAATTATAAGGAATGGGTGAATGATCAAGGAGGCCTTAGCTGTCCTCGGGTTAAACTCCTATGATCCTATGATCTCCCTCCAAAAGACCCATCGTAGAATTTGTGGGGGTACGTGCTATTATCGGGGCCTACTCTCCTATCGGTCAGCTAACCAAAGAAAGCATCCAATTAGTTGAATGTCAGCTCTCTATCTGCATTCCATAGTCGGAATGAGATACCATCCCCCGTGTGGTGAAGGGAACTCAGGAACTCTTGGGTGGGCCGGATATATGTCTCAGCGTGTGCGTGTAGGAATGCAGTCCAGCCAATATTTGCTAATATGGTCTCAATCCCCTCTAACACTCCTAAGGATAGGAGAATGTCGAGGTTCGCGAACTTTGTCGTGAACATGGGGCACGAGTAGAGCCTAGCAATGGCCCTACTCTGTGGCTCATCTCCTAGAGTGATCCTGTGAAGTGCAATGATGGACGGTGCAACGGGAGGAGGCGATGGTGGCTCCTCGCCCCTTCGGGTGCGGATTTGCCTCGCGGCGGAGGTGGAGGATGAAACTTTCCTATCTGGCCTCTTAGACATAATGCGTGTGTGGGGGGATGAGAGTGGGGTGAGACACACATTAATAGCAATTAACAAAAGAAAAAGCAACCAAAATATAGGGCAAAGTTTGAAAATTTGAGAAAAGTAAGGAGCTTACCCAAATTCGTCGAATCTGGGTGGATCTTCTCCTTCAATAGGCTCATCGAAGTTGATCAAACTCCCCCAAGCTACCCATGATGCGGATCTTAACTAATTTGTGGAGATTTGGTGGAGATGGTGAAAAATTGGGGTTAGGGCTGTTGGATACAACGTATGTTGGATACAACAAGCGCTAACTTCGTGTTTGATGATAACAAACGTGTGTGAACGTT
>JAULAV010003774.1:0-25004 GCA_030789695.1 Scilla litardierei
GTTTAACATTATCTATTGATATCCAGTTTTTGGGTATCACAGAATTATTATCAGTAATAGGAGCCTTAAGTTTAGTCTCCATAAGAATGATGGCCGAAGGCCTTATTTGCTTTATACAATCACGAAGATCACGTCTTCGGACCACATTATTAAGTCACCGAGCATTCCAAATAAGCACAGTCATTGGATGGAATTTAGGTGTTTCTGCACTAGGGAGCTTCCATGTAACCTGCTACTTCTCTTAGTGACCGAGGAAGTGGGCCCACTCTTCTTTCGGTTCTGTTGCATCTCTTCCACCTGACCTATGAAGTTTCCCTCTTCCACATCCCACTCAGGATTGTCCAGAGCAATGTCAGAGGGGATCAAGTCAATTTCATTATCCAGGCTGTCCGAGATCAAGGAGGGTAATGGTATTTGGGGCAATTCCTTTTTAGCATTTTCAACAGGAGACGTCACCTTCAAAGGCCCAATACAATTAGTAATTGGATGCAACAGTGTCTCAACAGGACCTGCATCAGCTCTCTCCACGGTTGCATGTATTTCAGCAAAACCCGTAGCAGGATCTTGCATTTCAGGACCCAATGCCTGGCCACTTTCCGTCGATTGAATTGAGATATCTCCAGGATCCTGTGACTCCATGCCTTTATCCAGAATTCCAAGCCCAATAGCCAGCAGCTCCTTCCCACAATGATTAAGAATGCTCTCTACAGGTTGAGAAGAAGGTACTTCCACAGCTCCAATTGCATGCCCTGTAATCATGGCTTGATGGTCCATGTTACAAGCCTCTACAGGAACCTTCAGGCCTTCATTTGGTTTCTCAAAAGCCTTTTGATCTACAGGAATCTTTAGGCCCTCATTTGTTTTCTCATTTTGTGCCACTTGGATTGAAGGGAGCTAGGACAAAGATGGACATTGGGCATCAGAGTGTCCGAAATATACACAATGGTTACAATGAGGGGGTTCTCCCTCATACCTCGTTTCTATAGAAATTATTTTCCCATCATCCAATTCAACTCCTACTGTTTTGGGGAGAGGGTTACTTGCAGAAACCTCCACCAAACAGCGAGCGTAAGTAAGTCTCTCATGGTAAGCTGTAGCCCTATCTAGACACAATGGGCTGCCCAACACCGATGCAATTATATTTAAAGCCTCCAGATTCCACATGTATAACGGGACACCATGCAATTGGACCCAAACAGGGGTAGAAGTTAGAATATCGCGATCGTGAGTCATGTGGAGACTCCATCGCTTCAATACCACCAATCTACCATCAAATAACCAGGGACCCCCCTGGAGAATCCGCTCACATTCCTCAGAAGATTCAAATCTGAAATATAAGAAGCCATTATCCTTGATGTATACTTGGACCGTCTTCTTAAGCTTCCATAGTCGTTCCATCCATGCCACAATCTGCCCATAGTAAGGCACGTCCCCTAGAACGTACCCTACTAGTGTGTGTCTCCATTTCTCAGCACCCCTCTCCACAACATCCACAGGCATCCGCACACATATCGTACCATCATCTCTGATTTTGGGATGCACATGAGTCATGGACATTGAGGCCTCATAAGTTCTCCTGTTAGTGCAAACATCCAACCAGGATTGCTTAGCAGCTGTGGTGTCATCCCGAAAAGGGATGTTTGGTCTAATTGGCAATTTGGCAAACACCTTTCGAGCAGCATCTCCTGTCACAGAGGTCTTGTGTTGGGCCCAACCTCCATGCCCTTTTATCCCCGGGCCAATGTTACGATGCTCTTGATTTCCCCTCAAAAATGGTTCTCTTCTCGAATTTTTGCTTCTGAACATCCCCCGATTTCAGGATATTGAGGTTTCTTCTTCCTCCTAACATCCACCCACTTCCCAATATCTTAATCAACATGAGTAGAAATAGGGTGCGTACCTTCAATAGTTGATGTAGGATTGTTCTTTGCCAGGCCGGAACCTCCTGCACCTTCATCACCCACCCCGCCAACGAGAACCCACTTCT
Source organism: Scilla litardierei (assembly GCA_030789695.1). NCBI lineage: Eukaryota > Viridiplantae > Streptophyta > Magnoliopsida > Asparagales > Asparagaceae > Scilla > Scilla litardierei. The sequence continues at coordinate 1,988 of JAULAV010003774.1, forward strand.
GATTTACTGTCAGTTCACGCAAAGTGCTGCTACTGACTGCCCGATCCAAAACCGAAACCCTAATATTGACAGCGATCCTTGAATCCGCCGTCTTTGTGTTGGTGTCCTCATCTTGATCGCCAGGATCGCTTGGAAAATCCCCTCCGTGAAAAGCGGGCATCCTGCAATACACACACACACACACACACACACACACACACACACACACACACACACACACACACACACACACACACACACATATTAAACTGATAAGAACAGATACTACACAGGATTGCGTGATGTAGTATATATACTACATCACGCAATCCTGTGTAGTATCTGTTCTTATCAGTTTAATATATGTGTGTGTGTGTGTGTGTGTGTGTGTGTGTGTGTGTGTGTGTGTGTGTTCCATTGGAAGGAGCTTATTCTTTTTGGCATGGGGATGTGCAAGAATATGATTCACTAGGGAGAGATTCACCAATGACTATAAGTATGGAATTGATGATCAAGGTATGTGGAGAAAGAAATATAACGCTCGGTTCACTCTTTTGTTTGTGCACGACAACTTTCAGCATGGTAATATAATCTACTCAGTTTGATTTCAAAAAGTAAACTAATATAATCATATCAAAAAGGCACACATTCAAATCAACCTGGAAGTTGAGCATACAATTTCATGCAAATAGAAGCGATAGTAGATAACAAAGCAGTACTCTAAGATTAGGCAATCAATGCGTGAAGCTTGGTGTGTTTTCTATGAAAAGTATACAATATAAATTTTCAGACTCAACTAATGCTAGAATTTCATTCACAATCATATAATAGAGATGGAGGTTCCTATTCTCAAATGCATAGCGATGTATAACATATGATATCTGAAATAAAAATAATGGCATGGCAAGGGAATACGCATATAAGAGCAAGCTAACTCCAAGTCATCGTCATCATAGAGAATTCATTTCTAGCAAAAAGGATAAAAGAAATAAAGATAAAGGGAAAATAAAAACTAACTATACAAATGTAACGCACGCAGAAAGTAGTAAAACATGATGCATGAGGAAAAAATGAAAACGTGGGTGAAAATAAGTGAAAAATAAAGAGAGGTGGAGCAATAAAGATAAAAATAAAGAAAATAAAAAGTGTGTAAGTGCACTCACTCCCCCAAGCTAAACTGCACAGTGTCCTCAATGTGCTAAGTGAGGCACAAGGATATATATAATAGGGGCGGGTGGGTGCGGATGTATGCATGATAATAAAAGGAAAATGAAAAGAAAATGGGATCGATATGCTGATGGATATGCATATGATAAGTGCATCATGCAAATGATGGATGTGATGGGCATGCGGATCATGTGATGGGCATGCGCGACCGAAACAAGGTAAGGCACATAAATACCACCTCTCCCCAAACAGATATTTACATAGACCTGTAAAAAATGATCAAAATATATGGGCAAGGAAAGTGGTCGCAGAATAATAGGGCGAAAGGGGAGGTGCAAAATCAGCAGCAAAAGTATCAACCAAAACATCGACAAAAATATCAGAGGCATCAAGTGTGTGCCTAAGTCAATGATGCGCCATCACCTCACTATGATGAGGAAGGTAGTGGCGGTGGTGCAGGCTATTGAGGGATGGGACGGGGCCCAGGTGGTGGATGTTGTGGCAGGCGAGCAAGGATATGGTTCAGTGTGAGCTAAATACTAGGCAGAAGGGCGACGTGTGCCTGCACAGAGTTAACGGTGGCGGCGAGAGCCCGAAAATCTGCTCTGAGCCCACTCACGCCCCCCCTCGAAAGCACGGAGATGCTGAACAAGGGCGTCGGGAGCGGGGGCAGAGGGTTACACAGGAGGAGGTCGGGGCTGACGCACACAGCCACCATAAATGAGTGGGGCCACAAGTGGGTGTGGGTGAGGTTCGGTTCTCGAGACGCAGGAAAGCTCCCAAGAGTGTAAGCAGCGGCAGAAGAGGATGATGCGATGATGGTGGATGAGATAGGCAGAGAGGTCGTAGACACAGAAGTGGGGACAGATGTTACGACACTCTTGGTGAAAATAGCCGCAGCGGAGACAGAAGGGTCGACGACTGAGGAAGTCATAGAAGATTACTCTCCAGTGGTCGAGAAATCAGGTGAGGATAGGGTCTCAGCCATCGGAGCTAGGGAAGGCTCACCTCTCTCAAGTGCAGCAGGGGTGACGCTCTCAATGCTCATGAAGGAAATGGGATCAACACTCGACGGCACAGAGGTGGTGATGATAGTGGTGGTGGCAGACACAGCAACAGTGCTCCCAACACTGGCAGAGGTGTGGACAGAAGTACCAGGGGCTGGAATCAGATCAGGTGCAGGCTGTGGGATAGGGATCTCCGAGGCAAGATGGCCCAGAAGGGGCTCCTGTTGGGCGTCCTCGGGCTCGATTACATATGCAGCTGGGACGAGGAGGTCCATCTCTGGTCTCCACTCCCCACCTGCGGGTCTAATGTGGGCCGAGCAGGGCTCGAAAGCACCATATAATCTGTTGAAAATGGACCATGTAGCCAGATCCAATGGTGCTGACTATGAGGACGCATCATCTTCATACGGGCCATAACATATATAGAAATGGAAGTGGGGCCCGTAGGTCGAAGCAAGCCAGCAGGGAGCTCAACCCTGTATATAGGAGCCAGCAGGGTGAACAGACCGCCACAACAAATCGTCGTCCTGGCGATGACAGAGGTAATGATGCGGTCGAGATACCATCTGGCAATATCAATCTGAGTGGCGGGGACTAAGATGTCCCCGTCGCCCTTGAAGGCTCTCTTTCTCTCGTCATCGCGTAGAGCATATAGAGCTCAGGCGTAGACATCGTCCCAGGCTTATACCTCATAAGAAGGGTGGTCGCCATATGACGCTGAGCAATACGAAGGCAAGGGTGGACGATAGAGGAGTCCTTGGCCCGGCTAAGGTCAAAGGCAAGTGGCGATTCCGTGATCAGGGTCCAGAATACATGTGCATCAAAGGAAGGAGGGGTGTGGTGCATGGGACCAAAAGCACGATCGGGATCGGGGACAGGGGGCCAGTGGAAATAGGTCGAAGCATATCGAGACTGATCTCGCACTCACGATCCATCAGGCAACAAGTGCACCCCCTGGGAGTACTACAAATAGAACTTAGGACCTCGAGGGTCGAACGGACGTAGGTGTTCACCGACACCGAAAGAAAATCATGCCACCCCACATTGTCGTACAACTGGTGCAGCCCCTGGAATACCCCAGGCGCTCAAAATTAGCTATATGCACGATCTTAGAGGGGACTATCGAACGATGTGAGATTCTTTCAAATCTGGCGCGGTGTGCATCATCTCTGAAAGTGATTCCCATCGTGTTGAAGGCCGTGTCGGGCCGTGGTGGTGGGGGTGGAATGTGAATAGTAGGAGGCGGAAGTGTGGGTGGTGGATCGCTAGGAGGCGGGGAGTCCGCTCTAGTGGAAGAAGGACCGGGGTCGCCGGTCTTCTTCCGATTGGCAGCGGGCTCCTGCGCACGAGACCTAGTGCGTGGGGCATCGTGATGCCGTGAGATGTGAAAACTACCACGAAGTGCTAGTAAATAATATGGAAAGAGTATACCAAAACACGACGCGACTCCACGCTAGCAATTCGGGCAAAGAGGCTCCTACCCTGAAGCTCCAAATCAGCGCTCAATCTCTCCCAAGCTATCTTGAAGCAAAAAAACAACTGATTAGCAATGAGAATCAAAAAATCGAGGGGTAGATCAAGAGAAATAGGCGTAAATCGAGGGGTAGGTCACTCGGCCGAGTGGGCTAATGTTTTCAGGTCCAGACTCGCTGAATTTGCGACACTTTCTGTTTTATTTTCTCCCGTCAGTTTCTTCCTCCCTTTTGCGTTTGAGCACGTCCCTGGAGTGCTCTCCATTGCCATGGCCGTCCTCCGTTCATGTGAGCTCCTATCATCCTTTTCCTGAATGAAAACCATAGAACATCATCAGATTCTTCTTAAACTCTTGACTTTATAGACTAATAAAGATCTAAAACAAAAAATGAAAGCGAAATTCAACTAAAAACTAAGATAGAACCGTCAAGTTGCCTTCCAACAAGAGCTCGTTTAAGGTCTTGAGTTCAACCACTTAAGATATGACGTTTAGCGCGTGATATTTGGCGCATATTAGATGCACATGTCAAATTTTGTGAGGAGATCTTGAAGGTTCAGTTGTTGCTTTTCGTCGGCTTCCACGGCTGCGCCTCATCAAAGGTAGTAGTGGGGGATGACTCCCCCAAGCTTGGGCTCTTGGCGTCCTTCTTCTTGACCGACTGTGCGGATTTATTCGCAGGTGGTGCTTCTTTCATGTGCTTCACCATAGAGATCTTGCAGAACTCTCTAATCCTAGTGACATCAGCGTCGTTCTTCTCTTCATCCGTAAGAGGATCCGGGTGGTCTCTGATGGATCTGGATCCTAGCCTAGAGGGGGGTGAATAGGCTTATAAAAATAATTCGTGCAACCCACGAATAAGCACACGCAGTTATAGCAGCAACAGGGTAAATAAAAAGCAGACACAGAGTACAGAGCAGATTTACCCTGGTTCGGTCGACCCTTCGACCTACTCCAGCCCCCAAAGCAGATACTAGTATTGAATAGCGCGATAGGTACAAAACCACAAGTTAGAGCACGCTCAGAGCACCCTCTACATCTCTACACTCGCCAGGCTCTTAGTACCCCACACACAGTGTTTTCTCTCACTATCAATCCTAGTAATGCTTTCTACCAGCTAGTCCCAAACTAGCTGGGTCCCACTTGTCTAGCCCCAACCAGACAAGTCCCAAAATAGTCCCAAAAGATATAGGTAAAGTTTCCCCTACATAGATCATTACACTAAGACACGAATAAAAGAGTTTAAGGATTTAGAAATGCTCAGTTCGTGTCTGCGTAGGCATCTCTGTCAATTAGCACGTCGTCAGCTCCAATCTGACGCAAACGGTGTCTCAATCCGACTCCTGGATCTCAAATAGCACACTGGTCTGTGCGTAAAGTATCCCAGTTAAAACTGAAATATTCTTCGTTCTGTGCGCACAGTAACCCTCAATATTCCACGTCAGCAGCAAGGTTTGCTTTCTCTCCATTGTTCACGTGATTTCGTTTCGCTCTGGCTTTTGCATGTCAGCACCAAGATTCGCGCTCGATTCGATATCAATTGTTGTTCACTTGATCCGCAGCCTCCGATCGCAGCCATTGATTTGTTTTCATGCAGCAACTACTCTGGTCAGCAACGCATGCATGCGGATCGAAGAAGTTCGACGACGGCGACAATGCTCTCCACGGCAACGGTGATTCGAAAGGCTGCGACTTCTTCGTGGGGCACGATCTTCGACTGCAGCAACCCCAAGCGACTGCAACAATGGCAATGGATTCGTCTTCATGGCGACGCTCCGTGCATGATCTAGACGTCTCCGACTTTAGGGAACGGTGGCCTCTCTTGTGGTCGGAGACGAGAGCTTCATCTTCTCAAAATGGTGATGGTGGCGATCTCTTCGGTGGAGCGACTTTCGTGCAGCGGCGATGTCTACGCGAGCAGCAGTGATGCTTCAAGATCTCCGGTCGCCTTCACCAAGCGACGATCTTCGTGAATGACGACGACGGCGAGGACGACTTCGGCGGCAGAGTTTGTGGCGAGTAGTGGCAGCGAGACTCCTCCGTCGTGCTGTGCTTCTTCGGCAAGCAGATGTCGGCGGCATCGAGCTTCTCTTTGATGTGTAGCAGCTCCGGTGATCGCTCCGCCTGATCTCTGCTTCGACGGCGGCGACTCCTTGGGATGATGCAGTGATGGGGTGTCCGCGATACTACGGCGACTCGAGGGTGATCCTCCGATGACGTTAGGGCATGCAGGCGGGAGCACTTCTGTTGGCGACAGCGACTCAGGCGACGCTTCTGAACGGTGACGTAGAGGTTGATGACGACAGTCGCTTCTCGGCGCTCCGACTACGGCGGTCTTCTCCGATGGCACAACAGAGAACGGCGACGAGGGTTTTGCCTAGTTTGTTGATGGCAGCGATGTCTTCAGCTTTTGCACGGCGAGAAGATGTGAGGCCCTTTTTTTTATATTGGCCTGGAAAGCTCACTGATTGAAGGAGATGATGTGCAGGATGATTTTGCCGTGAAGCTTTGCGTGACTAGAAGAAGATGGGCTCTTGGTTGATGTTTTTCGTGGATCTCCTTGGGTGGTTGATGCTGGGGATTTTTGGCAAGTAGGGTTTTGAAGAGGTCTCGTGTGATATTACAATATTTTGGGTTGCCTCCCTATATTTTGATTGCCGCACTTTCTCTTCTTTGAGGAGTGCATTTATATAGGCAATGCTAGGGTTTGTTGCATTAGGTTATGGCTAGAGAAGGCAATGTATGGCTAGGTCGGCATGATAACCCTAGAATCAAGGGGTTTGATAAAGCAAATTGGATTTGATTGATGAGAGGAATAGGAAGTGGATAGATGCATATCTTGATAATTGATTTGGTCAAATTCCAAATTGATCTCTCCTCATCTCATCCCATATTATTACCAAGTCAAATTTGCTAGGTGTATAGCACTTTGACCAAGTCCCTTTGCTATATGAATAACAATTCCTCTACCGGTTGACTTAGTCATCACTTTGAAAATTTACCGCTTTGCCATTCCTGAAACAGACTTAGCGCACACGTTAAATATAAGGACACGTTTGTCATCATCAAACCAAGGTCCTAGATCGTTGCTTCCAACAATCTCCCCCTTTTGGTGATGACAAACCCATAAAAGATTTGAGCAATAAGTATGGGTATGTGAAGTGTGTTGAAGGATGTAATGCTTTATTTGATGTAATGCTATATGATGTATGGAATGAGATATTCAAGTTTTACATCATTGCATGCACAACATTATACCAAATACAAAAGCATGCTCCCCCTTCTCTCAAGCTCCCCCTTCAACAATATTTTTCATGCTCCCCCTTCAACAAATACTACGGACATCAAATCTGTCTCAAATCTGTCTCAAATATTCTTTTCTTTCTCCCCCTTTGTAATCACCAAAAGTGGATTAATGAAGTCACAAAAATATTCCATGCAAATATAAACCATTATTAAATGTAGCGAACAATTTGCATGAGTTTTCCAAAAAATAGACAATCCAAGCTCATAGAATTTCATAACAAGACTTCTCCACCTTTGTGTAAGTGTAGTGATATAGACAATAACGTACTAAGGAAGATTCAATTTCAGAAAATCAACCAAATCAATCCACATTTTCCACTTTTCATGAATATCACTAGGATTGGTTTTTCCCACCTCATCAAAGATGAGTTCAAGTTACCAAGCCCCAAAACATGGCCTAAAAGGACTTTTAAATGTGGGGTGGCATTGCTTGACGAGTTATATACACCAACACTAATGATTACCCATTTAGTATAAGTTGGATACTCATGGGTTGTGTATTAGCCATGAAGTGTATCCATTTTTCATACGGAGCAAATATATTTTTTATATAATTATTTTGTGCTCAATTTTAATTCATGGCTAACTACTTCATATCCCTTAGAAAAATCAGAAATTAATCATTCCTACATTCACTTTCCATTATTCTTCAAAAGAATCTCCAAAAGCACTAAAAAGTCAATTATCGTGAAAGTGCAGAAGTAGGTGTAGAAGTCAAGTTTAAAACTTATGAGACATGTCATGGCTACTAAAAAGAATAACATCATGTTCATGTAGCTACAACAATAATGAATTGACTTCTACAAGGGATAGATTTGAACATTCAATAGTACCACTTATAAATATTCATAAGAGGATAAACAATAAGCACAATTTTTTTTTGTTTTTGTTTTTTTTTTCAATTTTTTTGTTTTTCTTCTATAAAGAACTAAAACACGCCTAAAAACAACCAAGCGAGCACACAAACAAATCTATAAAGAACAAAAACACGCCTAAAAAACAACCAAGCGAGCACACAAACAAAAATAAGTCAAGCACACACAAACACTATGAAGGTATGCAATGAAATGCAAAGAGGGATAAAAATTATACCTTCTCGTCGCTATTTGACGAAGGAGCTAAAAGAATGAGACATTGAAAAATTTGCTCCTCGCCAAATCTCCATCTTACCTACATGAAAGGTGTTAAGTGTGACCTTGGAATCCAACAAGGTCCACTAGTGTTAGCCATTATTGTTTTAGGAACCCACACTTGTTTAAACTTGATATTTGTGTTCCTAAATTACAATAATATGAAGTGTGGCCTACACTATCACAAGTAAAGCACTTTTCATATTTGTTCTTTGCAATAGAAGGTTCATTGTGGAATTTCTTGAATTTTTGCTTTTCAACGTTTTTCAAACCAAAACCAAGTCCTCTTCTATTATTGCCATATAATTGATTCTCTAAAATAGTGTTCAACGATTGTTTTCCCATAGAGAATTTTTTAATGGCCACTTCAAGATGAGAGACTTTGATTTTTAATTGTTTATTTTCTTCCACAAGCATCGTGCATTTACTAACAAAAGCCAACTTGTTTTCTTTTTCCTTCTTTTCATATTTAAATGTTTACTTTTTAAGATCGTTATCTAGCATGCAAAATTTATCCTTAAGCTCTCTTATTTCATATTCTTTTTCAGCTTCGAGCTTCATTAAATCTTGTTTAAGCATGCTATTTTGGTTTAATAATGAGGAACAAGAAATACAAGGAGCAGTTTCATCAAAGCTAGCTTTTTCCTTCTTCATGATTTCAATAGTAGACTTACATGCATTAAGTTCAATTTTAAGCTTTTCATTCTCTTTAAACACCTTATCATCTCTAACTTGCATGTCATAGTTCTGATTTTGGAGACATTCAATAGGGAACTTATGATCTACTATTTAATTTTGCATTTCTTCACAAATTTTAAGAAGTTCAGCTTTGCTACCTAACGGTGTCTCATCTTGGATCCCATCAAAGCCATGCAAGAATGGGCTTCATGTTCCTCCTCGCTTTCAGCTTCGCTATCCATATCCCATGTTAATACCTTCGCTTTTCCTTTTCCTTTAGCGAGCTGAGCAGTTTCATTTGGGCAATCCTTCATCAGATGTCCTCTTCCCTTGTATTTAAAACATTGCATTCTATCAGTAGATTTCTGATCATTAAATTGCTTGGAAGAATTAGTAAAGTTAGAACGATTAAACCTGGGTGCCATTTCGTTTCTCACATGCTTGGTCTTAATGAACTTTCTGAAGTTTCTCACCATTAGCGCTATGTCGTCGTCGTCATCCTCTTCTTCGCTAGCTTGCAAAGCAAGGGGCTTTATGGCCTTCTCTTTCTCCTCAAGTTTCTCTCTTGCTTCAACATTTTGCAGTTCCAACTCATGGGACATCAAATTACCAATAAGGTCCTCCACCTTCAATTGAGACAATACCTTTGCTTCCTGGATGGCGGTGACCTTTGGTCTGAAAGAGCTTGGCAATGCTCTTAGGATCTTCCTCACTTGATCGAGGCTATTATATGGCTTTCCAAGCGAGCTAGACTTGTAGACTATGTCGGTGAACCTTGCATACATCTCTGATATGCTCTCTGATGGTAGCATGCGAAATCCCTCGAACTCTGCACTCAAAAGAGACAGTCTTGACTCCTTTACCTGTGACGTTCCCTCGTGCGTCACCTCCAAAGTATGACATATTTCATGTGCAGTTAAACAATGTGAGATTCTATTATATTCAGATTTATCAAGTGCACAAATGAGAGCATTCATAACTTTAGCATTTAAAGAATAAGATTTTCAAACATTATCATCCCATTTGCCATTTGGTTTTTCAATCTCGACATTTTCTACTTTAATTATAGGCAGTTTATATCCTTTTTCAACTATTTGCCAAGCCTTGTAATCTACAGAAATGAGGTAAATTTTCATTCGATTTTTCCAATATGCATAATCACCTCCATTAAATCTAGGGGACGGGAAACAGACTGACCCTCAGCAAAAGCACTATCCATATGGTTATTTATGGTCAAACCTAGGCTAGATCCTAAAACCTGCTCTAATACCACTTGATGGATCTGGATCCTAGCCTAGAGGGGGTGAATAGGCTTATAAAAATAATTCGTGCAACCCACGAATAAGCACACGCAGTTATAGCAGCAACAGGGTAAATAAAAAGCAGACACAGTGTACACAGCAGATTTACCCAGGTTCGGTCGACCCTTCGACCTACTCCAGCCCCCAAAGCAGATACTAGTATTGAATAGCGCAACAGGTACAAAACCACAAGTTAGAGCATGCTCAGAGCACCCTCTACGTCTTTACACTCGCCAGGCTCTCAGTACCCCACACACAGTGTTTTCTCTCACTATCAATCCTAGTAATGCTTTCTACCAGCTAGTCCCAAACTAGCTGGGTCCCACTTGTCTAGCCCCAACCAGACAAGTCCCAAAATAGTCCCAAAAGATATAGGTAAAGTTTCCCCTACAGAGATCGTTACACTAAGACACGAATAAAAGAGTTTAAGGGTTTAGAAATGCTCAGTTCGTGTCTGTGTAGGCGTCTCTGCCAATCAGCACGTCGTCAGCTCCAATCTGACACAAACGGTGTCTCAACACGACTCCTGGATCTCAAATAGCACACTGGTCTGTGCGTAAAGTAATCCCAGTTCAAACTGAAATATTCTTCGGTCTGTGCACACAGTAACCCTCAGTATTCCACGTCAGCAGCAAGGTTTGCTTTCTCTCCGTTGTTCACGTGATTTCGTTTCGCTCCGGCTTTTCCACGTCAGCACCAAGATTCACGCTCGATTCGATATCAATTGTTATTCACTTAATCCGCAGCCTCCGATCGCAGCCGTTGATTTGTTTTCATGCAGCGACAACTCTCGTCAATAGCGCATGCATGCGGATCGACGAAGTTCGACGACGGCGACAATGTTCTCCACGACAACGGTGATTCGAAAGGCTGCGACTTCTTCGTGGGGCACAATCTTCGACTGCAGCAACCCCAAGCGACTGCAATAGTGGCGATGGATTCGTCTTCACGGCGACGCTCCGTGCATGATCTAGATGTCTCTGACTTTAGGGAACAGTGGCCTCTCTTGTGGTCGGAGACGAGAGCTTCATCTTCTCAAAATGGTGACGGTGGGGATCTCTTCGGTGGAGCGACTTCCGTGCAGCGGCGATGTCTACGCGAGCAGCCGTGATGCTTCAAGATCTCCGGTCGCCTTCACCAAGCGACGATCTTCGTGAATGACGACGACGGCGAGGACGACTTCGGCGGCAGAGTTTGTGGCGAGTAGTGGCAGCAAGACTCCTCCGTCGTGCGGTGCTTCTTCGGCAAGCAGATGTCGGCGGTGGCGAGCTTCTCTTTGATGTGTAGCAGCTCCGGTGATCGCTCCGCCTGCTCTCTGCTTCGACGGCGGCGGCTCCTTGGGATGATGCAGCGATGGGGTGTCCATGATACTACGGTGACTCGAGGGTGATCCTCCGGTGACGTTAGGGCATGCAGGCGGGAGCACTTCCGTTGGCGACGGCGACTCAGGCGATGCTTCTGAACGGTGACGTAGAGGTTGATGACGACAGTCGCTTCTCGGCGCTCCGACTACGGCGGTCTTCTCCGATGGCACAACAGAGAACGGCGACGAGGGTTTTGCCTAGTTCGTTGACGGCAGCGATGTCTTCAGCTTTTGCACGACGAGAAGATGGGAGGCCCTTTTGTTTTTATATTGGCCTGGAAAGCTCACGGCTTGAAGGAGATGATGTGCAGGATGATTTTGCCGTGAAGCTTTGCGTGACTAGAAGAAGATGGGCTCTTGGTTGATGTTTTTCGTGGATCTCCTTGGGTGTTTGAAGCTGGGGATTTTTGGCAAGTAGGGTTTTGAAGAGGTCTCGTGTGATATTACAATATTTTGGGTTGCCTCCCTATATTTTGATTGCCGCACTTTCTCTTCTTTGAGGAGTGCATTTATATAGGCAATGCTAGGGTTTCTTGCATTAGGTTATGGCTAGAGGAGGCAATGTATGGCTAGGTCAGCATGATAACCCTAGAATCAATGGGTTTGATAAAGCAAATTGGATTTGATTGATGAGAGGAATAAGAAGTGGATAGATGCATATCTTGATAATTGATTTGGTCAAATTCCAAATTGATCTCTCCTCATCTCATCCCATATTATTACCAAGTCAAATTTGCTAGGTGTATAGCACTTTGACCAAGTCCCTTTGCTATATGAATAACAATTCCTCTACCGGTTGACTTAGTCATCACTTTGAAAATTTACCGCTTTGCCATTCCTGAAACACACTTAGCGCACACATTAAATATAAGGACATGTTTGTCATCATCAAACCAAGGTCCTAGATCGTTGCTTCCAACAGTCTCCAACCATTGTGACGTCTTTGGCAATTTGGACCTCTTCAAGGTCGTCATTGTGCGTGGCTCCAATGGCGAATGGCATGCCGTTTTCTATGACCTCATCGAGGAGGTCCACATAGTCTACTTCCTCTGGCAAGGCATATGCTTCATCATCTTTGGAATATGGAGTTCAACCGCAATGTTGCCAATGTTGAGGGACAAGGTTCCTTCCCTCACATCTACAATTACTCCGGCGGTGGCTAGGAAGGCCAAGTATCAGCGATGTATCACCCTCTTCTCTAACGTCCATGACCACGAAGTCGCACGGCAAGCAATGTCCACCCGGTATTTGTAGTGGCACGTTTTCGACGATCCACATCGGCCTAGTGATTCACCCATCGATGAGTTGTATCTTCATGTCCGTGGCCTTTAGGTTGGTCCACATATTCAGTTTCTTGAACATCGTGAGGGGCATGAGGCTCACGCTTGCTCCTAAATCCACTAAAGATTTTTGTAAGGAGACTCCTCCAAGCGTGCAAGGAATTCGAAAACTACCGGGATCTTTCAACTTGGTCGACATCTTCTCCTTGTTGGTGAACCATGTACCTTGCTCGGCTAGCATGATCCATTCCGTTCGCTTCTTTCCTGTGATCAAATCCTTAAGGAACTTTGCATAGGGCGGGATTTCGATGATGGCATCCAAGAACGGGATGTTCAATCTCACTCCTCGCAAGTACTCTAGAAATTTAACAAGCCTCTTCTCCATTTTTGCTTTCGCCAACCTTTGTGGAAACGATACCGGTGACACATAGGTTCGCTCCTTTCGTGGCTCATCCACTTCAGATTTTTCTTCATTATTTACCGCCTTTGGACTCACCTATTCATTAATTATCTCCTTCTCAACCGAAATTTCCTCCCTCGGTTCCTTAGCTTGAATCATGGCGGAGTAGTGTCATTCCCGCCCCTTGTAGTCACTTCCACGACCGCATTGATGTGGCCGGTGTTGCTCCATGGATTTTGTTCCGGTTGAGCAGGCAATTATTGATTAGCCTTGTTCGAAAATGTAATTTGCTCCGCCAATTGTGCTACGATGGTGTTGAGGCATTCTTGTTGAGCCGAAAATTTTGCATTAATCTTCTTTTGATCAGCCATGAATTCTTCAACCCTTGCTTTGTGCTCCGACATTGGTGGTGTTTGTGGGGGGTTGGGTGCCCTCCATCCTTGATTATATTCGAGGTCTATATGGCCCCACTTGTTGCCTTGGTGGGTAGTTTTGTGTTGGGGCGGCCTTTGTTGATACTGTAGTTGTTAAGGAGGCCGGTCTTTTGGTTGTTGCGGCGGCGGTTGTTGTTGTGGTGGAGTCAAGGCACCATTATTGTTGGCGTATGAAAATCTGGGGTGACCCCTAGTAGCCGGGTTCACCCAATAACCGCTATTGCCGGCAACGTATTGAGCTTGCTCCATAGCTCCGTCTCCTTGCTCCCCTCCAACGAACATAACTTGACTTTGATCCTGCCAGTCGCTCATGCTTCCTTCGGATGTTGATGCATTGGAAGTTCCATGTGGCTCGCTTATCAACTTTTCTAGCCTCTCTACTGCATTATGAAGAGAGTCAAATTTCGTATAGAGTTCTGCCACCGCTTTTGCTTCATAGATGCTCACCGGCTTCAAAGATGACAAAGATTGTCCCCTTTCGTCGGCCCATTGCTGATTATTTCAGGCCATTTCCTTAAGTAAGGCCGTAGCGGCATCTGGTGTCTTTGCCAATATAGCTCCATTGGCCGTGGCATCAATTATTTGCTTTGTGCTCGGTTGCAATCCAGTGTAGAAGTTATGCACAAGCTCCCACGCTTCAATGCTATGGTGGGGGCATTGGTATTGGAGATCCTTAAAGCGCTCCCACGCCTCATATAAAGACTCTTGAGTGCCTTACTTGAAGGACATCAAGGCGCTTCGTATCTTCACAGTCTTGGATGGCGGATAGAATTTGTTGACAAATGCGCTCGCTAGCTCATCCCAAGTAGTGAAGATCCCCTCGGCTTGCATCCTTAGCCAATATAAAGCCTTAACACGAAGAGTGAATCGGAAGAGATGCAGTCGAATAGCATCCACCGGCACGCTAGGCATCTGGAAAGTGGCGCACTTCGCCAAGAATATTTGCAAATGGTAGTGCTGGTTCTCTTGAGAATTCCCATGGAATGGGTCTTGTTGCATCAACACTATGAGTCCCGTCTTCAACTCAAAGTTCTTGTCGGTAGCTATAGATGAGGTGGTAGATATGGTCTTAGGCCGTAGCCTATCCCAGATAGAGACAAGCCTAGCCATACGTTGTGCTCGCTCTTCTGGTGTTTCCGGCATAGTCATTTGATTTTCCTCTATAGTAGATCTCCTCTCGGCTCTAAGCTTCCTTATCGTACGCACGATCTCAGGATCAAATAATATGTCTTCTTAGGAAGCCTTTGATCTCGTGTACATGCACAAAAAGAGAGAGCTAGATAGAATTGTTAGCACAATAGAGGAATAAAAGAGTGAAAATAAGAAATAAGAATAAAAAAGGAAAAATAGCTAGGTAAAGAAAATAAAATACCGTCGCCTCCCAGGCAACGTCGCCAAAAACTTGATCGCTCCCGGATATATACCCGGGTAACAATTGTAGTTTTACCGCAAGCGCACGGTTAAGTGGTAAGCGGGTTATTGAACACAAGGAGGGAATAATGTCGGTACTCTATCTTACTCACTAAACTATTGGTGGAAAGGTGATTTTATAATGTTGGTATCACAATCGTTCAATTATCAATTCAATTCAATATTATAAAAATGTCTAGGGCTAGGGAATCCCCACTACGGATCGTCATGCATCTTTGTGAATCGTGAATCTCAATGTTACAAGACTTGGATTGAAGTGAATTAGTCGTAACTAAATATAGAACCATGCTCACACTCTCGCGCTATTGCAGGTCTATAGCGACCTAGATTGGAGCTCACTCTCGTGCAAACCCTAATCTAAGCCACTAGCAATAAGATCGACATCATCATCCAATCACAACTCGAGCCCACTCTCGTACAAACTTGAGTTATGATCTAGCCTGTGATAGCTTGTATTCGTCCAATCTCTTGCAAACGAATATGGGTATAGACTTATAATAAAAATGCTAGCTTTGGTCCAATCTCTTGCAAACCAAACCTAGTGAATCTCGATTATAAATCTAAACGAATATCTAGACCTTCGCATTTATCAGAGCCCAATCTCTTGCAAACTCTAGATCAATGGAAATTCCTAGATATCCGTAATAAATCAATCACAAACTAACCTTCTAGCAATTCTAGCAACATATCGATTCATTCATCACAAATCTGACATTAGATCCATAGGGTTCATCCATTTGCCCTAGAACAAGGGATCTACTCATAATTCATCGAAACAATAGCAAGATCAATGATAGAAAACATATTGCAATTCAGATCTAGAAGGAAATAATTCATAAAAGTGCAAATATTCAAAAGGATTAGACAAACCAGATCTGATTTCTTTAATCTCCTTCAATCCAAAGCTGTATTCCAATTAGAATTAATCTAAAAACTATTCTTAGGTCTCTCTCTAAGTTGGAATAAAAACTAGGCTAAAATACATGCCCAAAGCGTCAAAATAAACATGATAGAACTGCCCCTGCCCATCCCAAAACTCTAGTTTCCAACCCAGGCTGGCGACGCTACTCGGCCGAGTGCCAGATCCGAATAAAAACAGAGAAGTTGGAGGGTTTGGGCACTCTGGCACTCTGCGGCACTCGATCGAGTGAGGTTCATCACTAGGGCGAGTGGACTTCCTACTCGGCCGAGTGGATCTTCTGCTGCGCTCCCCAGAATTCCAGAGAGTCTGGCGTGTTTTCCTTCAAAAAATGTGACCTCAAGGGCGAGTGGAGTTCTCTACTCGGCCGAATGGAGTTAACCACTCGGGCGAGTACATTATGGCACTAGGTCAGGCAAATGTCTTCGTATCAGTCATACTCGGCCGAGTACGCTACTTCACTCGGGTGAGTGACTAGCGTGACTCGGCCGCGTGGCTTGTTTCTGGAATCCTTCCTTCTCCTCCTCGCCTCCTCGTCGATTCTATCGATCTTCTTCTTCTCCCGCTTATTGTCCAGCACTGTTAGCTCCTCAATAGGGCCATGAGCAATGCTCCGACACGCGTGCAAATCCCTTAATCTCATGTATGCTCTCGATCGCTCCATATTTCCTGAAATCCGACAAAAACAAGAAATAGCGAAAAGTAACGCAATATCGTCGAATAATCGTGAAAAGCACGATATGGACGATCAAAATGGTATGCAAATATGCAGAAAAAGCTGTAAAATATGGACCGATCAGCCTCGCTAGAAGGAGCAAGGCATTCATGTTGGGGCTTCTTCTTCTTCACATCTTTCTCGGCGGCGTCCTTGGTTCTAAGCTTTTTCCTCAAGGCAGGCTTTGTAATGGAGCCCGAGTGCTTTCCTTTACTTGCATTGAAAATTTACTGTATGCAAGGGAAAGGGTTAGGAAACGAGAGAGTAGGCAAACATGAAACTGAAATAGAGGGCTTTTAAGAGAAAGTATGGATAGAATATCCTCCCTTTACAGATTTATTCTCACGTTCCTCTTTGGGTGCCTTGCATGCGTTGATGTGAAGGCACTCCTTGGGCGAGGATGCCTTCAGACTGTCCCTGAACTCGTAGTCAAGCTTTCGGTATCCGATGCTAAAGGATAATTTCCCGTTCTTGACATCAATTACTACACCCGCGGACACCAAGAACGGTCTTCCCAGTATGATGGACATATTAGAATCTTCATCCATATCAAGAATGACGAAGACATACAGTATTATGATTCCTTCCACTTCGACCGGGACATCGTGCAGTGTCCCAATGTGATACTTGATGGGTCAATCGGCCAGCTGAAGCGTGATCATTGTTGGTTCCTGCTCTCCCATTTCCAATTTCCTACAAATTGATAGGGGCATTAGACTAACGCTGTCACCCAAGTTGCATAAAGCGCGATGGATAGGAATGTCCTTGATCAAGCATGGGATCGAGAAACTCCTTGGGTCATCTAATTTCATTGGCAGCTTGTTTTGTAAAATCGTGCTGCACTCCTCAGAGAGGGCTACCGTAGACGCTTTCCTCCTCTACAATAAATATTTGAGGACCTGGCCAAATGAAGGAATCTCCGTCAATGCGTCCAGAAATGGGATGTTTAAGCTCAATTGCTTCAATGCCTTAGAAAACTTCACATTCTTTTCCTCTAGTTTTGATTTAGCTAACTATTGACACAAGATATGGCACCCCCAAAAAGGTATGCACACCCTCACCCCTCAAGTGCAAGGCTATCAGGTCAGTATATTCCCGATGAGTTTGGGGTTGAATCCACAGGGAGACGGTGCTATACTACCTATCAATTCCTAGGTTGATTTGACTTTGGTTTTATTGTGGAGGTGGATTATGGAATGGTGTAATGGCGATGGATGTGAAGGTCGAGGGTGTCACAATCAACAAAACACAACCAAAGACTCCACCTAAGAACTTTGTCACAGTGATAATAAGTATCTTGGACGCGGGAATCCCCGTTAGGGTCATTCAGGTTGTCAGTGTTCAATTGTTTGTCTTACTATCGAGTTTATGCTAGGGTAAGAATGTCAAATCCATAGATGGGAACTCGTAGTTAGCTCTCGCTAAACTAATCCTCTAACGAACCTCAAGTTATTCCCCACTCTTTTGGTTGGCATCACAAGTGATCCGTGCATTAAGCAGGACATAAATCCTGAATCGCCAATTCCCACATCACTCTCGTGAGTTGGAATTGGTGAGCTATATTGTGGTGGCTCTAATAGTTGAGCTACTCTCGTAGACGCCGACTAGTGAATTAGGGGTCAGTAATGACTCCTAGTGCACGTGTCACTCTTGTGATCACGAACCCTAGAAAGAGACTACTAAACCCTAATCAGATTTGTGGGGTTTTCCCTAGATCTGGAGTCGTTCTCATGTATCTCCAATTCTAGGGCTAATCCCCCAAAACCTGGGTTAATTCTACCACAACATAACCCTAACCTACACCCAATAGCAAGCAATTAATCACATCAACACTATAACTCTAGGGTTCATCCCTAAATCCTAGAAATATGATTACTTAGACATGGTCATGGATAGAATATCAATAGCAATAGAAAACATCGCAGAAATTATCAAAGTAAGCATCAAAAGATAATCAATCAATAACATGCAATCAATCTACGAAGAACTAATCAAATTAATATTAAAAGCTAACCAGATTGTAGATCTGAGCAATCCTTACGTTACAATCCAGATCCCACAGAGGCTTAGCCTCCAATAAATATTAGAACCAGTTCGAGATCCCTCTCGACAGCTACCAAATCCTTATATACAACCCCAAGAAACCCTAGAAAACCCCTCAAGAAAACCCCCCCAATTTCATGCCCAAACCCAATAAGGGCTTCAACTAAAGTGGTGGGCCCCAAATAACTCGACCAAGCTCATTGCATAGTTCTGCCTGAGCACAATTTTCAGCACAAATTGTCAACTTGCAGAAATTCCCTAGGACTCATCTGACATCCGTTTCACGTGTTCTTGGCGGCGTTGGAATCGGTATGAAGTCTATTATCTGGGAAAATATGATAAAAATAGTGTAAAATCTCGGATGATATAAGATCTTCAATGAGTAAAGGGCTGTCCAGTTTTTTGCACTTTCTACTCTGCTCGGCCGAGTGTAAATGCCGCTCGGTCGAGCACGCCCTAGCGCTCGGTCGAGCTAAATAGACAGAGCTATTTAGGCCAAATCAGAGTGGGTCGCTCGGCCCAAGCACATGGGTTGCTCGGCCCGAGCGACAACCTGGAAGTCAGCTCCTTTTGCCTTCATTTTTCTCTTATCTTACGTGACATCAGCTCGGTCGAGCGTGATAGCCGCTCGGTCGAGCGACCTGGAAATTCTGCCCAGCTCAAATCAGCTCCTCTTGCTCTTCTCTTCTTTCTTTCTCCTCTTTTGGTTCTCTCTTCTTCTCTTCTTCTCTTGCTCCTCTCCAACATCTTCAGCTCATCAAATATGATGTCATTGACGCTCCGGCATCGATAATGATGTCCTTCTCTCCCATATGCTCCAAATTGCTCGATATTCCCTGAAAAAGCAATAAAACACTCGAGAGTCAAATAGTTCAAGAAATCAATGAAATATAGGAATTTAACATACTTTAAGAAGTGATTTTGACATATAAACATACAGAAAAGATGTGGAATTTAGGGACACATCACTAACCTTGATGGGAATGGCACTGGTGGCACATACACATGAGTTGGCTTCACGACCTCTTCCCTAGCCTTGGGTTCTTTAGAAATGACATCCTTCTTGGGGATGTGGTGCTCACCTTGGGGACCCATGTTAACAGACAGTTTCCTCCCACTCCTAAGCATAACAGCATTCAAAGCTGTGGTGTTTTACTCGGGTTGTAATGGGAGCGTTCCTTGGTTATTCGATATAGCACCCACTTGCTGCGCCAATTGGACCACTTGAGTCTCCAACATCTTGTTGGAGGTAGTGAGTGCATCCATCTTTGAGTTGGTCTGCATAATAGCATTTTGGAAGCTGTCATTTCTTTGGGCCTGCTGGGCCATGAAGTTCTCTATAGTGGTCTATAGGTGAGACTTCGGCTGGGGAGGTGGAGCATTCCTCTTTGGCCTTTATTGCTGGAACCCAATCTGCTGAGGGGGGTGGGGATTGAAAATTCCCACCTCGGTATGAAATATTCGGGTGGTTCTGCCACCCTTGGTTGTAGGTCTACAAGTATGGGTTCCCCTGTGGCATCTAGTTATATAGAGCATTTTCCTGCTCCACTGACATCCATAGGGTCTGAGATATCCCAAATTGACACTCAAAAGCTTGGTGTCCCTCAATTCCACATACTTCACTGCTGGCTACCATAGAGGAGAAGGAAGAGGCACCCTTAGCTTCGGACCTGATTTGGGAAATCTACTGCGCTAAACTGTCGAACTTGCTCTCGAAGAGCGTTATCACGTCCACCTCTAACTTGCTGCCCTTCTTGGCAGAATCCCTCTCGTTCTCCCAATGATAATTGTTGGAAGTTATTTCTTCCAATAATGCCTTGGCTGCTTCTAGGGTCTTAGTCATAATGGTGCCTCTTGCTGCTGCATCATGGATATCTTCGTTTGGTGCTTAATATTGAATATTGGATCCCCTAATGTGGTTTTGATGATAAACAAACATAATCAACTATACTAATCCCCATGTTTTGTAGTTACGGAGAGCATCCTCTATAATGTTAAAGTCATATCAAATGAGATGATGACATAGATAATTAATGCAAGGACATCAATCAATGAAGCATGGAGATCTAGGAATGAATGCAAGGAAGTCAAATCATTGAACTCAACAAAGCTCATTGGTCATCAAAGAGTGATCTCAAAAGAAGTCAGTGTGTTGGACTTCACAAGATCAATGGAAGTCTTCAAGGTATTCAATAGGAAGTGAAGGGGATAAATATGTAAATTTTTCTTACTTTACTTCTTAGTTGAATTAGCATGTTAAGTCTTGAAAAGAATCATTAGAATATCACCCATAACACTCACAAATAATGTTAGATCATATATCATTGAGTGTCATATGGTTAGAACTTTCATAAACTCAAAGAAGAGTTTTTCTGCCTTCAACAAATGCATGGTGCTTGGCATCCAGACGCGTGGTGCTTATGTGCATATAGTTCTGAAAAAACCTATTATGAACAGACGCCCGAAGTTCTAATTCCAGACGTCTAAATAGTTCGTCAGATGCCTGGATGATGAACTCCAATCGTCTGGTTAATTCAAGCCGAAGCTATAGTAACTCGACCTCTGATGAATAACAGAAAACAGACGTCTAGATGATGTACATCAGACATCTGGTAAATTCGTTAAGATATTTCCAGTAGCTCATTTTTGTAGTCAATCGTAACTAGGCGTCTGAAGTTGTATTACCAGACGTCTGAATAGTTGGCCAGACATCTGGATGATGAGCATCAGACGCCTGGGCAGTCAGACCAACATTTACAGTAACCAAGTGTTGCTCAATGTCTATTTTATCATACGTCTGATGCATGTGTGCCAGACGAATGAACAGTAGACCAGACGACTGGGAAGTCTTCTTCAGCATTTTGGTATATGTCCGTTAGACTGTATTTAATGCCCATTCAGAACAGTACAACAGCCGACTCATCGTTCTTCATCAGGCGACTGGTTACTAGGATTTCTGCACTGCTAATAGCCGTTTACAACATTAAATGCTTGGGATTTTCACACGTTTTGGAGCATATTTCCATTGCTTATAAATAGGGCTTTAATGTCTTGACTTGACAGGGTAGCTAAGCATCTAAGACTTCATTCAATACACTCTCAAGTGATCCCAAGTTATTAACTTCTCAACTAGAGCATTCAAGAGCATTCAAAGCAATTCTAGCTTAAGCTCTAAAGATCAACTTGTCTCCAAAGCTTTCAAGTTTAGCTTCTAGCATTCATTTCTACACATCTTGAGACAGGTTAGTAAGTGCTCTCACTCTCATTATTTAGAGCACATCTCATACACATTTATTACCTCATTCTTAAGAGTATTATTCAAGGCATAGGTTGTGAAATTGTTTCAAATTTCGATTCAATATTTTCTCTTGATAGTTGGAAGTCCTTTTAGGGGTGAGAGAAGTCTATTCCCAGTTTGTGAGAAGTGGAAGAAAGGTTCCTCTCGGTTGTGAGAGAAGTCCATTTCCAGTTTGTGAAACCGGGAAGGGGAAGAAAGGTGCCTCTCGGTTGTGAGAGAAGTCCATTCTCGATTTGTGGGAAGTGTAAGAAAGTTGTATTGATTTGCACGTGTTAGGTTTTGGCAAGTGGACATTAGTGGAAACACTAATCATTAGCGGGTTGCTAGTGGGTTGCTGGAGTAGGATTCAAAGGATTCGGGGAGACTCAGAGTCGGGGATACTCGATGAATCCGAACCATGGTAAATCATTTGTTTGCGCTTGCATTCTCTATGTTGTTGCTCTCTTTCTCTATTCCGCACTAAGGTTGCATTAAGATAATTTAATTTGGCGTAATTTCCTTATTAAGTATTATAAAGCACTATTCACCCCAGCTCTAGTGTTTTTCCTTATAGTTTCAGATCCTACACTTAAGTCTGTTGTAAAAAGTCTGTATCAGTAGCCATTTTGGGATCCCGTAGTGAGGGCACTTTCTTTGGAGCTCCTTGTAACGCTCCCACGCCTCATATAAGATCTCCTCATCGAATTTTCCAAATGATGTAATCTCATTCTGGAGCTTCACCGTTTTGCCCGGTAGAAAGAACTTGTTTAGGAAGGCCCTTGCTATAGAATCCCATGTGGTGAAGGCGTCTACGTCATTACTTTTCAGCCACTCTTCAGACTTGCCTCGTAATGAGAATGGTAACAACCTTAGCCTGATAGCATCCTCTGAGACGTTGTTTAGTTTAATAGTGTCTCACTTTTCCAAGAAGTTGGTCAAGTGCTCATTAGGGCTCTCGGTGTGGTGGAAGCCGAACTGATCCTGCTAAATGAACTGAATCAAACATAGCTTAAACTCAAAATACATTGCATGAATTACAGGACACCTGATGCTCGAGATTGGATTGCTATAAGGCATGACAAAGTCCATGAGGGACTTCGGGGGCTCTTGTCCTTC